>JAASGA010000039.1:0-54738 GCA_023334105.1 Globisporangium nodosum
ACCGTCCTGAGTGACCCCTTGCTTGTTTCGAGCTCAAATTATATCTCCAAAGAGAGCGCAACGCGCTCTATCATCTATAAAAAAATCACGCTCGCAAACGCATTATTGAAGAAAAAATCGATAGTTTTCTGATTTTTTTACCCTGTCCCTATCTTTTTGACACGCACTGTATTAGAAGCAGAAACGATTTAGATTGAATAAAACAGTCGAAGAAAACGCATGATTGCAAACAATATCGATCGATATTGAACAATGTAGTTTTACCCAATCACCAACACGCCGCGAATGTCTAGACATTCATGATGTGTTGGTAACGTAGATATCACTTTGAGGGATGGCATAATCATTACCTAGTTCATTTTACTCTGAGGAGCAATATGTAGATATTAGCACGTTTGCTATCATTATATTTATAACATTTTTAGATGCATTTGTGAGAGGGAAATCAAGTGCACGATACTGAGAGCAACGGCCCTAACTCAGTATACGTCCAAACAGTTGGTGTATTTTTATCAATTTGTATACGTACCATTTGGAGATAACTTGATGCACGATATCATCAAACATCCAGAATAATTTCAAGAGTCAGGTACTACAAATTAAGAGTGCGTCGAAGAAACGGGCTATGTTAAATTCCTTCTCTATGTTGCATTTCGTAATAATAATAGGAATTCAGTAGCTGGAATTTCTGGGTTTATACTTACTACTTCTACATCATGAAAATCCTGCACCCAAATATGGTCATCCTATGCGCATTCGTCCATCTTCATTTTCTTCAAAGAATACTATAACCAAATTTGAAATTTTTAGCGTTCACGACTGTGACTGTTTATTGGAGAATGATAAATCTTGTGATGTTAACACGCCGATTATGTAAGAACTTGTTGATAAACCCCTGTTTCTTGAGAAAGAAAAAGAAGGGGACTTGAATCCGGAACTTTGTGAACTGCCTTGATATTATATTTGCACAGTATAGATCTGTAACATGCGACCACAATGACCCTACTTGCAGCTCCTGAGCCGCCATATACACTGCGCTACGGGCGGCGCCATGCTTTGTCTCCAACAACATAGCCACAAGGTCGCTTTACATTTCTACCATCATTTGTCTTCCTTAATCTGTTCATAAAATTTTAGATGTCGCGTTAAAAGACGCTGTACTTGTCGCAGTATTTGTCGTACCGCAGTTTCGTTCAGTAAATATAGTGTATATTTATTATACTATTTCATTTTTATTTTCACTATTCACAGATTTTACCGTACTTTTACTTTCACCAATAACAACTGTGCCAACACTATATTCCTCCGCTTACAACTACCGCCGCTCAGAAAAAGGTGAGCACAGAGTAGCCAATCACAACTAGGAGCCTGACAAGAGTAGAAGTTGGTGCTTATAAAAGACCACCAAATGACTGGCACTCAATGACTGGCTCTTGCCGCGACAACTGATTGACTCATTCATGAATTGATGGGAAAGTGCAGAGCGTTCTCTGCTCGCGAGAAGCACACCGCGGTGGAGCACCTCGCGCGATCTGGTGATGCTGCGTTTACTGTTGCCCACTTCTTCCCTCTTTTGACAGGCGCGGCAGCTGCCAACCGCCGCAAGCTTCTGTGGACATGGCGCCGCGACGAAGACAAACGGTGTGTTGTGTGCACGACGACAAGTGGCGCGGCGAAGAAGAAAGCCCAACCGCAGGGCGTCACCACTTCGCTCGCATCTGACATCGAGGAAGAGATCGTTGTGTGGGTTCAAGACCTGAGAGGAGAGGGGGGTTCCAGTGTTAACTCTGATGCTGAGAGTGACGGTCAAGTAGTTGGCTGCCGCACACGGAGTGTTTGCCACCATTGAGGCGACTTGGTGGTGGCAGAAGTGATTCGTCTCCAGGCACAGTCTCTCGCTCCGCGCGTGCATGTGACAAGGACAGCAATCACCGCCACAGCTCGACGCGATCGCGAAGGAGATCGCGCGGAGTGTCGCTGCCAAGATGAAGGAGCTGAGAGTCACTGTTGTGCACAATGCAAATCAAATTGGTGCGATAGAAATCTGTGTGGGAATGTGGCGGTCTCTTTTTCTCTGTGCTAACTCCGTGCGTTGATGTCCTAGCTGCGTTCTTCGAATACTTGCCCAAGACTACTGAGGACAAGAAGGGCGCGCAGGCCATGTGAGTGCGCTGCGTGGACAAGAGCAAGGAGAGTGCGATTGTGATGCTGCTCGGGAGACCAGACGGACAGTAGATACAATGCAAAGTTGTTGTGAAGCGTATCTATGTTTGCTATTCGGCTTGGTGCCGAATGCAGGATGCGCTGCCCACGCGGCAGCAGCAGCCGCATTGCCCTCTAACTCCGCCGCCGTCATTCACCTTCACCCCCAGAAGATGCATCTCCCCTTGAGAGCTGCTCTCGACATCGTCGCCGTTCTGCGCGCTCATTAGCCTTCAAGATGGTGCAGACCTTACACGCACGATGGTGACGCTTGCGCGTGCCCTTAGTACTCATGAAGACGTCCGGGCGCACGAGCATGCAGTGGCCGGCGACTGTAGTCACTCACTGCTTCGCAGGTTGAGGAGACAGTGGGAGCCTGGTATCCTGCGCAGCACTTGTTTGATCAGTCAACATGTTGGATCATCATCCACCCACCCAGGCCAAGAGTCACTATGTGACACTCATATCGAATGCGGCGAGTTCGGCAGCAGTCACTGACAGCAGCTGAACTTGCAGATTCTCGTTGAACTCGTCACATCTTGGCGACGGTCATCATTGCTGCTGAGTGCTCTCTCTGAAAACGATGTACGCGTTCATGAGTTCGAGGTCGGCCAAGCCGAGGAAGATGTTCTAGTAATACATGTCGAAGACGAACGCGAGCTGGAGGGAGTGCTGCTGATGTCGCAGCTGGTCGTGGATGTCCGCGCCCCTCATCCGGTGCTGGAAGTCCACGACCAGCTGCGTACACAGCACTCGGACTCGAGAGCCATCTGGAACCTTGCGCGGTGCTCAAACATCAGCATTAGTAAACCGTCAACAGAAGCAAAGTCAACTTTGCGCGCACCCACCAACTGAGGTTGCCCTGCAGCTAGCAAACGACGCGAGCAGACGCAGAGGCTTGAAGTCTGTCAACGAGACGGCCGTCATGTCTAGGAACTGGCACAAGATTGCAATCTTTGCCCCTCCACGCTGCACATTTTCAAGCACTTCTTTTGACTGTAGTTGATGCATAGCTGGTGCGGTTGGTGATGATGCTGACGCAATACACCCGGCAGCGCAAGAGCTGCAGCCTTAAATTGCACGGGAGTGTAAAACCGGTCGATCGCTACGACGTGCCAGCTCTGCCCACGCATGGTGAGCCTCCAAGATGTGATTTTTCCCCATGCTGGAAGACTCAACATCCGGTGAATGGGGGTTAATATCTGTGTGAAGGGATTTGCTTTTGGTTAAGTCAAGTTGTTACAACTATCCCAGTCCTTTACAGTTAACACTCGTTTTCCGAATGAAGTGGACGTATAAACCCAGATAATGGGGTCGGTCTCATATCTCAAACCCCAGAACGTTTTTAACACTATCTCACCCAAGCAGACTGGGCTTGGCAGGTCACCCATGAAACATGAAATTCGCTGCAACGTATTACTGAAAGCTTTGTTCATGAACAGATCAAACAGATAGCTGCCTATCCTGCGAGTTTATTGGTATAGTTCTCTTGTTACTTGCATCAGTCCTCGTTGAGTAAAGATCGGCGACCTCAATCTAGGCCTGCCACATTGACCCTCTTGAGAGCGAAAATGACATGCTTTCAGTAAAAATATATGAAGAACTTTTTGGTCAAAAAGCAGTATTTTCCTTGTATAAGAAAAATATACACTGAATTCACATCTATATAAATAATATTGCTGCCCAAAGTGTCCATTTCCACAACTATCCAATCGTTATCCAGCTTCCATAATAGAAAGCCAATCCCCATCCAGGTTCTATAATAGATAGCCAATCGCTGACGCCAGCTAAATGTGGCCTTTATGCCATTTATTTCTGCTCGAGATGCAGTATTTTTTGCCTCCAAAGTACTGTGATGGAGTGTCCAGGTATTGTCCAGGATTTATGTACGTGCATAACTCATACAAAACGTACTTTAACGCGTTACTGAACTCGTCACCATTGTGTCAATGATGATGATCGCCAACGCTGCTGCTCGCCGCCTCCGCCAGTTCTCCACGCGTGCGTCCGCGCCGCCGCGTCAAGGTGCGCTGCTGCTGCTGCTGCGTGCTTTCTACTCTGCCTTCTTTCTTGTTGCTGCTCGACTGTGCCTAGTTGCCGCGATTTCTCGCCTTCTCGCTTCTCTGACATCGTGTGGTCCGCGTGCGCTTGCCAGAGTACCCGACGTCCTTCGTGTCGCACCTGCGCACGCAGAAGCTCAACGTGTTCAACATCGGCGTGGCGTTCCTCACGCTCTCGCTCTCGTCGCAGCTCGTGTCGTACAAGCAGAAGCTCGAGGCTGCGACGCAGGAGGGCGAGCAGCTCGCGGCGCGCGTGCAGCTGCTCGAGGAGCTCGTGGTCGGACTCGGGGGCGAGCTGCCCGCGGACGCCGACGTCGCGGGTGCGGCCGCCGCGGAAGCTGCCCGCATCGAACAGGAGACGGCGCAGCGCGCGCGTGACGAGGAGGCCAAGCTGCTCACCGCGATGACCGGGAGCGCCGACGACGGCAAGCCGAGCGCCAAGAAGAGCATGCTTATTTAGACGAGCACGAGCAAAGCCGACGAGTGCGGTCGAGTGGGCGGAGGAGAGGGAGCGAGAGAGCTGCGCTGTCCTCACCCGCATGAGAGAGAGAGAGAGAAACGCGGTCTACTTGCTCAGCGAGGCGGCTGCTGCGGGCTATCGAATACTTACATGAGCGTGCGGAAAGCGGTCGCGTGCGCGCCGCCCTACTTCTTCATCGCGCCCGGCAGCGAGCGCTTGTTGGACGCGTTGTCGAGGCGGTTCATCTCGTTCACGGCCGTGAGCACCTCGTTGATGTTCGTCTCGAGCACCATGCCACCCATCACGATCTCGTCCAGCGCGTAGTGCACCTTGTCGCTGTGGAAGATCAGGTCCAGCTCGCACACGTTCTCGAAGATCTTGTCGAGCGTCTCCACGAACACTGTGTGGCAGCAGCAGCAGCAGCGAGCGCGTCAGCCCATCCAAGCTCTTGCGCTATTATACCAGCGCCGACACGAGCACGCACCCTGGATGAGGTCGAGGATGCCGAGGTCGCTCTCCTGCTTGTCGACCGCGAAGACGAAGTAGAGCGTCGCGTAGTGGCGGTAGATCAGCTTGATGCCGTCGCCCCAGTACCGCACGCTGCAGGCAGAAAGTCAGGAGTCTGCGTGAGCGACGACACTCTGGTCCTCTTCAGCAGCAGCAGCAGTGCACGTACGTTCCCTCGAGGAAGTTGCAGAGCGTGTCCGGGCGCTTGGACACCTGCGTGTAGATGTCGCGGATCACCGCCTGCTGCTCCGCGTCGGGCTGCATCGTGCACAATGTGTTCATTTGGTTGGCTCTTTAGCGAGAGTGACGGTCGCTGCAGCGCATACAAACGCACCACGTGCTCGTAGAACTTGACGATGCGCGGCTTCCCGTGGTTGTTGACGATCAGGATGCCCTTGATCATCTCGGCGGCTGCTGCGGCGGCTGCTGCTGTCGTGCTGGTGCTGTTGTGCTTCTTGGCTTTTTGAGCGTGAAAAATCACGAAAGATTCCCTCCTGGTGTGTAATAGTGATAAAACTGAGTGGAACCAAGGTGAGGTACCGTTCGGTTTTTAGAGAATACAATGTGGTGTGGACATTAACCTCCTTGAAGGGTTAACCGTGGGTTTAAGAGGGGTTTATGAATAATCTCAGTGAGTCGGAACCGTGATGGAGGACGAACATCTTGCAGGCGTGGCCGTGATGCCGTCGCCGCTGGACACGCCGACGGTCTCCGGCGAGGACGACGACTACCGCTCCGAGACGTCCTCCGAGGCGCACGACGGCCGCAGCAGCAGCTTCGCGCTCGCAGCGGCGGGCGCGGGGCTCAAGCGCTGCCGCCCGCCAGCTTCGACCGCGTACTCGAACCACCGAGACCTCTCGCAGCGGCTGCGGCGCGCGGCGCTTGGCGGCGGCGGCGGCTCGGAAGGGCGCGGGTCCGGCTCTTTCTCCTTCGGCGAGGAGCTCATCGGCGCGGACGTGGTGCTGTGCGTAGCCGGCGCCAAGCCGCGCGAGGGCGGCAGCAAGTACCGCTACTTCCACGCACACCGCTTCATGCTTGCGGCGAGCTCCGAGCCCTTCCGCGCTATGCTCACAGGCCGCATGCGCGAGGCGAGCGAGCGCGACGTGGAGATCCGCGGCGTCGAGCCGCTCATCGTCGAGAAGATGCTGCTCTTCATCTACACAGGAGGTGCGTGTGTGTATGTGTGGCAGTATGATGGTATGCGGTGTGCCTCTGACAATGAGAGAATTGGTGCGCAGAGGTGACGGTGGACTTGGAGAGCGTCGTGGGGCTGCTCATCGCCGCCGAGATGTACGAGCTCGAGGCGCTGCGCGAGATCTGCAAGAGCTTCGTGCTCTACCACGCGCACGAGGTGTTCCGCAACCCGCAGATCGTCGAGCTGCCAGAGAAGCTACTGCTCGAGGTGCGGTGCGCTGATGATCGATCGCTGATGGCGACGACATGGCCGGCATACGACATAATACATCAGCTAACTGATGCACTGCTTGCAACCGCAGATCATCGAGCACGACGAGCTGCAGATCCGCGAGCTCCCGCTGCTGGAGGCGCTCGTGGGCTGGGGGCAGGCGCGAGCCGACGGCTCGGACGCGGCGCCGATCCTCGACATCCTGAGCGACGTGATGGAGCACGTGCGCTTCGGCACGATGAGCGTGAGCGACCTGTACGGGAAGGTGCACCCGCTCGTGCGCGATGGCATCGTGCGCGAGAGTCTGCTCACCGAGGCGCTGTTCCACCACCTCAAGTGGGGCACGCCGTCCGGCCGCGAGTCGCAGCGCATGAAGCCCCGCGCGCTCGCGGCGGCGCTGCGCAAGCGCAAGCGCGTGTCGTTCATCCAGCACGTGTCGTTCGACGACGAGCGGACGAACGACTGAGCGCAGGAACACGTAGAGCAAGCAGCAGTAACATATCGCGTCGCCTTTGGCCGTGGGGAAAGCTGGGGAGGTCGGTCGCCTGCGCACGAGACACACTCGCACACACCACACATGATGGACACACAGCACACAGACCACTTGCCAGCCGCAGTGACACTGTTGCACGCATCCGCCGACCCCCGCTCACAGGAGCTAAGAGTCTTCTACTTGTCATCCTCGTCGTCCTCGTCGTCGTCCTCGCCGTCCACGTAGTCCTCGTCATCGTCATCGTCGTCGTCGTCGTCCTCGCCTTCGTCGCCCGGTCCGCCGATGCTGTCGTCTTCCTTCACCAGACCCTTCGTCCACAGTTGCTTGCCTAGAGAACGGAGACACCGTGGTACACGAGTTACCACTACTGCTTCCCCCCCGCAACTACATCAGCGAAGACGCCGCACCTGTGAGCTTGGCGATCGACTCGTCCTTGAGCGTCGCCTTCGGCGTCGCGAGCATCTCCGCCTCGAACTTGGCACGCCAGATCGCGAACGATTCGACCGTGACCGCAGTGCCTGCGTGACGCAACACACCAGCAGAGAGTTCATCAGTCAGAAGACTCGGAAGCCCAACTGTGTGGGTGTGCTCTTCTTGCGCGACTCGTACCGACAAAGTCGCGGGATCTCTGCTCCGATGTGCGCGCCTCCGCCTGCGCAGCACGAGTACGAGGGTCAGCGGACCCGATCGCCAGCATGGCCACATCGACTACTGTAGTACAAGACGCATACACACAGACGCACCTTCTCGATCTTGTCGGCCTCCTCCTTGTCGTCCTTCTTCTTCTTGATCTCGAGCCGGCGCAGCATGTCCTGGTACTCGGAGCCGTCCTGGTCGCACACCACCACCGGTCGTGAGCATACAATACGCACAACTAACAGCATTCTCTCAGCTTCACGCACGTTGCCCTTGTGGTTGTGCTCGACCAGGTACTCGCGCACGGCTTCGCAGAGCGTGAAGACCATCGCCATGCCCACGTTCTCTTGGATCTGCGCGTCCAGCAGCGCCACGATCTCCTTGTGCTGCGTGTCGCTGAGCCCCTTGTCCAGCAGCACTTCGATCTACGTACGCGCGCGCCATCCACACAGCGTCAGCGCCGCACACTCGCCTCCTTGTGTACACATGACGCACCTTGGGCTCCACGTCCGGATACGTCGACGGGATGACGCACTTGAGCGTCAGCGCCACTGCACATGCACACACACGCTGTAAGTCAGTACCCGCTGCTACGAGAGGGGGAAGGGACATGCGGCACCCCGCCACTCTCATCTCATCCCGCACGCACCGTGGTTGTTCTGCCCGTCCTGGTTCGGCACGATGTGCACCTGGTACGAGAGCGGCTCGTCCGTGAGCTCTGGTCGCCATACACACACATAGAGAAGACGCAGTCAGCTCGCGCCTGCAAGCGTCACAGAAGCAGCCATGTCCTGATCAGCACGCAGCACGCAGTACGCACGCTTGAACTCGTCCATGTAGATGGACTCGAGCGCCTCCACCTCCATCGCCTGCTCTTCCTTGTAGTCTGCACGAGAGCGCGCGCGCCACAGCAGCCACAGGAATCACATACACAGAGAGAGAGAGAGAGAGAGATACCGTCAGCCTCCCGCGCCTTCGCGCACGCGCACGCCCCACGCCTCGTACCAGTCATCTTTTGTCCGGTATAAAAAGTGACAAAATGAGCCGCATTTTATCCGATCTTTTGCACAGATGTGACGTGTGACGCAAAGCAAACAAGCAAGGATGAGTGACGGCGGCGACGCGTACAAGCTCGCGAAGGAGGCGTTCGTGGCGGGACTGCAGGGCACGAGCGCGCGCGAGGTCTTCGCGGTGTTCGCACTCACGCCGGTAAGGAGCATGTTTGTATGCAGTCGCTGACTATGGCAGGCGCACCGCTAACGATGTCGGTGTCAGGGCACACAATGGCTCTACTCGGAGGTGATGCTGCTGCTCGAGGTCGCGGGGCTGCGCACTGTGGGCGCCGGCTACTTTGTGCGTGCTGCCGCAGTCTCTGGTGCTCCGCTGTGTGATTCAGTGAGCTCACAGGCACTCGAGTGTGGTGGGGACAGAACCTCGCAGTGACGATCCTGGTCGAGTTCCTGCTGCTGACGGTGCCGATGGCGCTCGTGTTCACACGCGCAGAGCTCGCGGTGCCGCTGCTCGCGGGCGTGTACGCGAGCGCCGCGGTGCTCAACCTACTGTCGTGGAAGCACGCGCGCGAGTTCGTGAACAAGCACTGCCGCAAGGAGAAGATGAACCAGCTGCTCGAGCGCGAGCTGCCGTTCCTCACGTGCTTCCGCGCGCAGATCATGCACTCCACGTGCGTGCGCTTATCTGCTGATACTGCGAGTCAACTGCAAGAGAGGAGAGGTGAAGAAGGGCTCACGTGATGCTGATGATGATGCAGGTGCTTTGCGATCCTCGCGGTGGACTTCACCGTGTTCCCGCGGCGATTCGCCAAGACCGAGTCGTTCGGCTTCAGCGTCGTACGTGCTGAGCAACCGAAGTCCGGAAGCTGCTTTCTTGCTGTCTGACAGAGCGTTGTGACTGCGACGTGCTAGATGGACATCGGGGTCGGCGCATTCATCGTGTCGTCTGCGATCGTCTCGTCCTACGCTCGCCATTCTCGTCCGTCATCGAACGCTAAGCGGTGCGCACTCACTCACGTGTAGTCAGCGTTGCTGATGCGGTTGCTTGACACTGGTACATGGACTGACAAACTGTTGCACGACGGACTTCCGCAAGCAGAGTTCCAGTTCACCAGCCACCTCGCAGCCTGACTCAGAGAGCGTACGCGTTCCTGCGACCGATCGTGCTCGTCGCGATCCTCGGGACTGCGCGCTTCTTGACCGTGAAAGGCGTCAACTACCAGGTGCGAGTAGTACATGGTCGAAACTAAGCGAACTGGTCCTGACGTGGCGTTCTGGCGATTTGTGCAGGAGCACGTGACCGAGTACGGGGTGCACTGGAACTTCTACTTCACGCTCGCGGGTGTCTACCTGGTCTACTCGTTCCTGCAGCTGTTCGGCAGTGCGGCGACGAGTCCAGTGGCTGCGCTTACGATGATCGCAGGTACGTGTTGCCCTGTTGGCAATGATGTGAACAGAGAAATCTGAGCTGTGCCCTCGGATCTCTTGCGTGACGTAGTGTATCAGATGTACTTGACGCAACATGGAGGCGAGAACTTCATTCTGAACGCGCCGCGGGACACGCTCTTCAGTCAGAACCGCGAAGGGATCCTTAGTCTTGCAGGTGCGCATAGCTCCTGCCGATACGACGAGAAGTCCGCATCACGATACTCACCAGTCATTGCGCACAAATGCGCTTCGAACGCAGGATACACGGCGCTGTACCTGCTTTCGGTGTTCACGGGACAAGTGATCTTCAGCTACATGGACAACAACGGCGGCAAGGCGATGCGCAACATGCGCTGGCTCGTGGTCTCGTTCGCGGCCGTCACGCTCATTCTCGTGGTTGCGACGTTTATCTCCGTCCGTCTCGTTGCTCGTCCGTCGCGACGCATGGTACGAGTTCATAGGTTCATGCCGCCATCAATGTTGCGAGTAGTGTACTTGTTCCCTGACTCCTGAACCTCTCGCTGGGCTCTTTGACAGGTGAACCTGCCGTACGTGCTGTGGGTGATGGCGCAGTCGCTCTTCCTGCTCGGGATGTACTGCGCCATCCAAGTCGTGTGGTGCGTACATGCAGTGTTTTACATCCTAGGTGTGCTTGCTGTTGACAACACTCACTGATCCTTGACCCGGTATCCTTTCCCTCCCTATACGCCAGTATGCTGCCGCGCACGCCGCTACTCTTCAAGGGCATGAGCCGGAACCAGTTGTTCGTCTTCATCGTGGTGCGTGTGTGTGCTCCTCCGCGTCAGTGTGACGGTGTCTCATGCGACGGATCAAGGGAGCTCCTCATTGAGTGTATCCATCTCGCTTGTTCCACAGGCGAACCTGCTGACTGGCGCGACGAACCTGAGCATGCGCACAATCGAAGCGAGTCCGTTCGTGGCGACGTGCGTGCTCGGCGCGTACATGCTGGCGGTGTCGGTGGTCGCGACGGTGCTCGAGGCTCGCGGCGTGCGCGTCAAGCTGTGAGATCGTGAGACCCATGCGTGGTGTACCCAAGTCAGGAAGATCTCGTACATAAGTGGATCGACAGAGTAATCCAGGCTTCGATTGCGATTGCGATCTTCCCGCAAGACCTTCTATACAGCACATGCTGTTTCGCAGTGCATAGTGAAACGAAGATGCGCCGCTTATTTTTGTTCCACAGAAATGACGGGTGATCCGCACATGGATCCCTCTGGATACTTTATTCAAGTGGGAAACTGGTTGTCATCTTCGGTTGGTCGGACGAGTCGATTGCATCGATCGCCCGATGTCATCGAGCGCCACTTCTCGATCCACACGCCTCCGCGTGCGAACCAACCCAGCAGCAGCACCCGCGGAATCGCGACCCGAGTGACCGACTGAGACGATGGCGCCGATCGTCGCGACCGAAGGTGCGTCTGCATCCATGTGGGGTGGGCGGTGACGCATGTCTTGCTCGCCATCCCTCTCCTCGATGCATTCCGGGGGTGGTGCTCGGCGCTTCACAGACGCGCGCACCGTCCAGCAAAATGGGTGGACGCGAGGCACTCAACTCGTCACTCCACTGCTGCTGATGCTGAACAGGCGCAGAACTGCGCGAGCGCAAGAACGTGACGTCGGCGAGCACGCCGGCGGCGACGACGCCCGCGGATGGCGCGAAGAAGGAGTTCACGTGGCAGGAGGTGGCCAAGCACAACACGGGCGCGAGCGCGTGGGTGATCATCCGCGGCGAGGTGTACGACGTGACGGAGTGGGCGGACAAGCACCCGGGCGGCCGCGAGCTCATCCTGCTGCACTCGGGACGCGAGTGCACGGACACGTTCGACTCGTACCACCCGTTCTCGAACCGCGCGGACAAGATCCTCGGCAAGTACAAGATCGGCAAGCTTGTGGGCGGCTACGAGTTCCCGGTCTTCAAGCCGGACTCGGGCTTCTACAAGGAGTGCGCGCAGCGCGTGGGCGAGTACTTCACCAAGAACAACCTCGACTCGAAGGCGGCGTTTGCGGGCCTCTGGCGCATGGCGTTCGTCTTCGCGGTCGCCGCGCTCGCGTACATGGGCATGAACCTGCTCATCCCGGGCAACGTGTTCGCGCAGTACGCGTGGGGCGTGGTCTTCGGCGTCTTCCAGGCGCTGCCGCTGCTGCATGTGATGCACGACTCGTCGCACGCGGCGTGCTCGAGCAGCCCGACGATGTGGCAGATCATCGGCCGTGGCGCCATGGACTGGTTCGCGGGCGGCAGCATGGTCTCGTGGCTCAACCAGCACGTCGTGGGCCACCACATCTACACGAACGTCGCCGGCGCGGACCCGGACCTCCCGGTGAACTTTGAGAGCGACGTGCGCCGCATCGTGCACCGCCAGGTACGTCCCATGTTCTTACTGCTTGCGTCGTCGCAACAGTGGATGCTAACGAGTGTGCTGCTTTGATGACCTACCTCGACAGGTGCTGCTGCCGATCTACAAGTTCCAGCACATCTACCTCCCGCCGCTGTACGGCGTGCTGGGCCTCAAGTTCCGCATCCAGGACGTGTTCGAGACGTTCATCGCGCTCACGAACGGCCCGGTGCGCGTGAACCCGCACCCGATCTCGGACTGGGTGCAGATGATCCTGGCCAAGGCGTTCTGGGCGTTCTACCGCATCTACATCCCGCTCGTGTGGCTCGAGATCCCGACGTCGACGTTCTGGGGCGTGTTCTTCCTCGCGGAGTTCGTCACGGGCTGGTACCTCGCGTTCAACTTCCAGGTGAGCCACGTGTCGACCGAGTGCGACTACCCGTGTGGCGCGGCGCCGTCGACCGAGGTTGGCGACGAGTGGGCCATCTCGCAGGTCAAGTCGTCGGTGGACTACGCGCACGACTCGCCGATCATGACGTTCCTGTGCGGCGCGCTCAACTACCAGGTGACGCACCACCTCTTCCCGGGCGTCTCGCAGTACCACTACCCTGCGATCGCGCCGATCATCCGCGACGTGTGCAAGAAGTACGGCATCAAGTACACGGTGCTGCCGTCGTTCTCGGAGGCGCTCATGGCGCACTTCCGCCACCTCAAGCAGATGGGCGCGCTCGGCAAGCCCGTGGAGCTCCACATGGGCTAAGCAGCGCTCGCTCGTTCGTTCGTCCACCAGCAGTTCGCGTATCAACGAGTCCGGAGAATCGTGGATCGAGGATCGGGACGGCTGCTGGGACCATCCATCGTTGCGTATCCTTCCCCTTCGTCGCTCGTCGCGCCGCTCGTCTTCGATCGAGAGTGCGGCGAGCGGTTGTTCAGCATCATCGGCGAGCATCAGCGTCGTCGGTCGTCCAAGAGCTCTCGACGTCTTCGTTGCGATCGGAGCTCGAAGATGGTCGATGTCGTCGCTGCTCGTGCAAGCAGCTCACGCAGAATACACGGCACCATTCTACTGTGTAACTCGGTTTTGTGTGCTTTGGATCAGTCTATTCGATACGGTCTCTGTTGCTGAAACCTGCGTAACTCGGTATTCCAATATGCTCAAACTCCCATTTGCACACTCCAAGCAAGCTCAAGCAGCAGCAGCAGCAGCATGGACGGCGACCTGCTCGACAGCCGCGTGCACTTCTCGGACGCCGGCGACCCGTGGAGCTCGTCGCGCCACGTGGCCGTGCTGCAGTCGCTCGACGCCGTGGAGCAGGTGCGCTCTCGCGCGGCTTCTAACTATCAGTAGAGAGAGAGAGAGAGAGAGAAAGAGAGAGCGCCTCATCTCACACCCTTCGTTTACTATCACCAGAAACTGGTGGCGGCGCTGCGCACGGCGGCTGCCGCCATGAACCACGTGGCGCCGCGCGTGTCGGCGGAAGAGAGCTCCTCGGCGGCGTTCAACCGCGCGTCCACCGAGTTCCTGCAGCTCGTGCGCGAGATCCACGCCGAGCTGGCGGCGCACATCCACCTGGTGGCTGACTACCGCACCTTCGGCCGCAGCACGTACGGCGCCGAGAAGGACTTCGCGCTCAGCCGCGAGAAGGTGTCCGTCGTGTCCGAGCAGCTGCGCAGCCTCTCGCGCTTCCTCGAGGAGCGCGTGGCGCCCGAGGACAACTGACGCCCCCTCGTAATGTATTCGCTCGGCATGTCGTTCATGAGCTCTTGGCGTTTACGTGTCTTGTGTGGGGCTAGAGGTGGGGAGGAGGAGCGTCATCGGACGCGTCAGACAGCGTGCTGCGGAACCGCAGGAAGTGGCGCTGCAGACCCGCGCGCAGCTGCTGCTCGCGCTGCGCGTCCATGGCGTCGCAGTACAGATCCTGCTCGTCGCTCGCCGGGTCGTAGCTGTGCGGAGCTCCGCGCATCTGCAGCTCCGGCACGAAGTCCCGCACGGTGCTCTCGACCTCGAGCTCCAGTTGGCGCAGCTCAGTGTCGACGGCGTCTTCTTCGGCAGCGGAGGAGTGACGATGTGGTGCAGGAGACAGCTCGATGGGGCGGTGCCATCCGTTCTGATAGAACTGGAGCGCCAGCAGCTTCTGGTGGTTCTCACTCTGCAGCAGCGACTGCGCCAAGTGCTCGGGCTCGTGGGACTTCCACGCCAGCAGCTTCTTCTCCGGGAACGAGAAGATCTGCGCCAAGTGCGCTGCTGCAGCCTGCCGAGCAGCAGGGTTACTACTGTGTTAGCCATCACCAACTACCAAGGACACACTCGACTTGGAGTTGGACTTACGGGAGTGAAGCTTGTGAGCAGGTGGTGGATCGCGATCGCGGCCGCGTACCACTTGAGCGACTGTGGACGCTCGACGACGACAGCGAACGACAGCGGGACGAGTATCTCGAGGTCTGTCACCTGAGAGAGAGTCTCGGGTGTCAGAACAGATCAACATCCAGCAACTCCACAGGAGCGCACCAGGAGAGACAGGATCGCCGGCGTGGAGTTCATGAGCGTGTTGATGGACTGTGCTGCGCGCACGAACTGCGAGCGCATGTGCGAGTAGGTCTCGTACTCGCGCGAGGCCTGCACTGGCGCGAAGCGCTCGTCTACGCTGAGAAGGGACCACTGTCAGCGAACGAGCTGCAAGGAATGCTTCGCACGAACTTGGGAACGTACGGCTCGGATGCCACCACGGTGCTCTTGATCCAGTCCACCAGCACCTTGCAGATCCCGCTCTGAGACGCAGCTCGTCAGAAGGAGAAACATCGCTCGTCCTCCAGTGGAACCACTCGACCTCAAACGGACCTGTAAGTGCTCGCACTGCAGCAGCGAGTGCACCAGTTCGAGTCCTTCGTGCTGCAGCTGGATGTCACTTGACTGGAGGATCTCGATCGCGAGCGAGACGATCTCAGTCTCCTTCGCTCGCTGGTACGGCAGGCTCAAGTAGAACGAGTCGGGTGTGATGAGGTGGCGCAGGATCTGACACCGGGCATCACGAGTAACGCAACTCTGTCAGCATCCAAGCTCGAGTTCACAGAGAGGATCGACAGCATCCAGCACACCACCTGGGCACCAAACATGCGCAGCTCGTTCTCCGAGTGCGAGAGCATGAACCCGATTACTCGGTGCGCCTGCTCGACGTTGTTCGGGTTGCCGACCATCTGCTCCAGGAGCGTGTCGCGGCACACTTCCCACAGGGGCGACGCCATGTTCATGCAGCGCTCAGAGCCCGCGAGAGCGCCGCGAATGATCGCGAGCTCGCCGTCGCAGGAACTGATCTCCTCCTTGTGAGCTCTTCCTCGCTGCGAGATGCGAAAGAGGATGTCGAGCACGACTCGCCGATCTTCGTCGCTCACTGACCCTCCTCGAGTGGCGCTCGAGTCTCCAGCTTGCAGCACGTTGATGAGCAGTGCCAACCCGTTCGCCTGCTGGAACTCGCGGTAGTACACGTGCACAGTCGCTGACGCGAGGAAGATCTGGACGCACGCGAGCTGCTCCGAGAGCGCGAAGAAGCGCTTCTTTGAGCTGCCCGACAGCGGTGCTGCTGTCGTTTTCTGCATCCACACGAGCACGCGCGCAAAGAAGAGCGAGGCATCGGTGCCGCACTCGCTCTCGAGCTCGCCGCTGAACGGAGCGAGCTGAAAGCGGCGCTGGAACCACTCGAGCAGCTGCTTGCGTCTGCTCTTGGAGGCTTCGAGGTCCCGCGCGAGTGCTGTCAGCAGCAAGAAGGAGAAGCGGTCTCGAAGGAGAGCGAGGAGGACAACGCACCTTCGTCCCAGTCTCGGAGCAGCGAGCTGCACATCGTGAGGTTCCAGCGTCACGCGAGCTCCAGCACCACACGCGCGGATCACAGAGCCACAGCGACGGAAGACGCTAATAGACGCACTCATGACGCATCGTGTTGCACCGTCGTCGTTATCACGCTCGGCGAGGTACATACACACCGCCTGCTCTGGAGACCCACGCCTCGGGCTCAGGCTTGTAGAACGGATCTGCGTTACGCACGGGGCTGGGGCTGCGCTCCTCGAACGCGTCGTGCGCCCACCGCTTGCTCGACGCTGCGGCGCGGCGCGTTCTCCCGCTCTCTCCTCGCCGAGCGCTTCGACTGCGGCTGCGACGGTAGCGAGGAGGACTTTGTGAGCGTGAGCGCGACCTGCTGTCTCGGTGGCGAGAACGACGTCGCTCTCTGCTGCTGCTGCTGCTGCGGGAACGACTCCTGCTATTGCTGCGGCGCCGCCGCCTCCCTCTCTCCTGACTGCGCGAGCGGCTCCTGCTTCTGCTCCTGCTTCTGCTCTTGCGGTACCGCGGTCGTCGCTCACGCGCGCGCTCGTGGCGGTTCTCGTCCAGCTGTCCTCGCATCCCACAAACAGAGTCAGTGTCAGTTGGTACTAACAACCAGCGACGACTGTCAAGTAGCAGCGCAAACCTGCGGGCGGAAGGGGTCGGCGGGCGGCGGCGTCCCCGAGAGGCGGCCGTGAGGTTCGCTGGACGAGCTCTTCCTCCTGCTGCTGCTGCTCTTCTTCTTCTTCTCCTTCTTGCTGCTCTTCGCCTTCTTGCGCGGACTCTCGGTCGTCACTGGGACGTCGCGACCGAACTCGTCCTTGCGCGTCACCACACGACGCGGCGCAGGAGCTTGCACTGGAGCAGCAGCAACTGACTTTGACGAGGAGGAAGCAGACGTCGAAGGAGGCGCCGGCTCGGAGCTCGTGCTGCTCGCTGGCGCGTCATCGCTGGCGGGAGCGACGAGTTCGCCTCTGGAAGAGCACAGCGAGCGTAGCGGTTGGTTAGTTCGCAGCCACAGGCAACAGAACGCTTGAGCACATGCAGGACGCGCACCGCCAGTTGCGCAGCCCTGACATCCTCACTTGCCGCTTTGACTTGGATCCAGTATGCAGTACAGCTAGGCGATTTGACCTGTTTTATGAGCTGATGAGTTGAAAAAGGGTAATCGGCCTATATACCTCTTCGACCCTGAAAGAGAGTAATCGAATCATTGAAAGAGAGTAATCGAACCATCAAGTCATTGTAATGGACATGGACACATTCATTCTTCATTACAACGACCTCACAGTTACTTACCTCGGTACAACGAGTTGCAACAGAGAGATCGTCGTAACAAGGTCGACCAATGCGAGAGCAGATCCAGGACGACCGAGAGATCCACTGGTTGTTGCGCTCGCTGCGCGTCGCGCTTGGCCGTGCAGCTGCGTTCCTCGTCGGCGCCGCGTTTGAGGACGAGCGGACGGCGCTCTCGGCGCACGCGCTCGTACAGAACGACGCGTACCGCGACCGACTGCTGGCGGCGGAGATCGCGGACCTGGTGGCGCTGAGCGACGCGCTGCGGCTCGCGCCAGAACAACGTCGCGCGCTCTTTCGGTGCTTCCTGTATGTCGACTGCTGGCGACGCGCAGGAGTCTCGCGCGCCGAGCTGCTGCGCTACTGCGACTTGCACGCGTCGCCGCTCAGTGCCTTCCTGCTGCCGGCACCGACCGCAGGCGCCACGCACCGTGACGGCGGCCACGGTCAGCGCTGGGACGTGCTGCAGTGGGTCGCGGTCTGCTTCTCGGTCTGCACGCTCGAGTTCGACGCGGTGCGCTTGGGATTCGGATCTGTATCGGAGGGTGGAAGCGGTGGTGGATGTGAGACTGAGTTGGCGGCGTGCTCTGTGCAGCTCATAGTGACGGCGATCGCGGCGGCGTGTCGCTCGGAAGGTGGCGGTAATGTAGACACTGATCCGCAAGACGAGAAGGCGCAGCATGGAGACGTGAACGAGAGAACGCAGCGTGAAGCGCCAGAAGCAGCAGTAGAGAGCAGCACAGTGCCATCGATGATCGAGGCTGCTGCGCCACATGAACTCACTCTCTGCGACGCGATCGAGCGCTGCTTTGCGTTCTTCACCGGCGTGCTTGGACCTCACGAGCTGCGCCTGCAGCAGCTGCTGTGCGAGTTCTACAGCACTGCAGGATCAAGTCGAGTGACGAAGGAACCTACACAAGCGATGAATGGACTGGACGTCCGACAAGCGCACGCAGTCAACAGCGTCCTCGACGTCGCCAAGCTCTTCCCCGGTACGTGTTTGCCGCTGTCGATGTGCGCTTACTGACGAAGTCGCTAGTGCTCGCTCACACACCTCTCAAGCGCAGTGCTCGTCTTCCCGTGCGTGTGGATCCAGAAGGTGCTGCAGCGACGCATTCTCGGTCCAAGCACGTGGAAGTGCTTACAGCGGCGGCGTCGCGAGCTGCAGGCAGTGGGGATGCGAGGCACGTTTGTGTCGTTCTCGGACATCATCACGGCCGCGCAGGTTCGTGTGCATCACAAACAGAGTCAGAGCCAGGGGAGTCGATTCGAGCAACTGCGCGCTACGCTATCGTCGTGGGTGGAACGTGTGTGGCGATGGCGCAGCACTGCCACTCCAGACAAACAGGACACCGTGGCATTACGTGACGCGAGAGAGTCGAGAAGCTCTGAGTCGAGACTGTCGTCAACGCCAAGGAAGGTTCTGCCGTCAATGTACGTAGGATGGTGATCATGTCTAGTCTGTCGGAGCGAGATCGACAAAACTGCTGAACGACGTGTGCTGCGCTTCGGGCTCCAGCGATGCTTTGGACGGAGTCTCACCTGTCGCCAAACCCACACAAGCGATGGGAGGTTCTGCGGCATCAACAACCTTGGAGTCCGAGCTGGGCTTTGCCAACCTGGACGACGCGTGGCGAGTGACGGCGAACCACGCGATCGCGACGCTGTGTGCTGAAACGATGATGACCAAGCAGGCAGCAAGCGCCAGTCACTCGTCGGCAGGAGACACGCCACGCGAGAGCTTTCTCAAGGCAGCGAGCGAGGTTGCAAGTGGACAGCTCTCAAGCGAGTTGTGCGAGGCGGTTCGCTCCAGACTCGTGCGAGCGTACGGATACCAGTTCGCCAAGATCATCTTCGAGAAGAGCAGCCTGAGGGAGGTAAGCGCAGCGTCCAAGCCGAGCGCTGAGGAGAAGCGCACGATGCGGCGGCAGACACGAGCGTGGGACAGTCAGCGCATTCCGGAAGACAAGCCGAGCTACTGGAAGCAGGTGCGCCTTCGTGCTCTGGGTTCAATAGCGTTTCTCGCATCGCTGATCGCCGTCCTTGTTTGATCGCGCAGCTCTTCGACCCTGCGAGCAAGCACAAGTTCTACTACAACGTGCGCACAGGAGAGTCTCGCTGGGAGAAGCCGGCGAACTTTGTCGGTGCTGGCAAGAAGAAGAAGCGGAAGATCAAGTCACAATAGGAGGCGAACTGCAGCGTTGCGTTGAATGGCACTTCAGCTGGTTGCTACGACAGCTCAGTCAGCATTAGGTTGGTCTCCGTGGCTGGATTGGCACAAGCATGCTCCAAGCTCTTGTGAGCTAAGCAATTCATCTCCAGACACTCGCCCCAGCACGAGACGGCACTCCGAATCGGCGACGCAGCGCGAAGCGACGTCGTATGGCCGCATGAGTATGGCAGCGTCGAGAGCAGCGACCACCTTCGACTTGCTGGACTACCTCGACGATCTACCTCTCGAGTCTTCACAACACAGCGTCAACGAGGACCACGAGCAGCAGCAGGTATCGGAGTCCGGGCACTCGCGCCGAGCGGACGAGGAGACTCTCGAGGACTCGAGCGACTACATCGATGTCACCATTGCGTGGACGACGCGACCATCCGATCGCCCTCTGTCAAGCGACAACAAGAAGGAAGCACACCCCGAGAGCTCCGACCGGGAGCAGCAGCACGAGAGTTCGCAGACCACCGACAGCAGCGACAACGACGGTGATCCTGATGCAGGGACAGAGCCCCACGAGCAACGGCATCATCCACAGGAGGACGCGCAAGAGGATCGCCGATGGCGCGTCGACCTGAGCAAGCTCCTGCTCTCGACGAACGGCACGCTCGAGAAGTTCCACATGAACAAGTGGCGAGAGACGCTGCAGCTGGTGCGAGGAGCTGGACCAGCGTGTGTATGAGAAGCAAGCGAGGAGGCTAACTCGACGTATGGCTGCAGCACAAGCTGATGGCGGCGCCGTGCTTCCACGCGATCCGACTCGCAGGCGACGATCGCTCGCTCTTCGAGAACTTCCATCGCGCGTTCCCGCACGAGATGGTCACGAAAGCGCGGTTCGTGAGCGTGCTGCGCAGCGTGTACGGCATCGACGACGGCGTGCGCCGGAAGCTGCGACGCGAGGAGACCGAGCTGTGCCGTCACCTGGACAAGATGCAGTACTCGTTCGAGCTGTCGGGGGACGGCGTCGCGTGCATCAACTGGCGCGTTCTGCTCGCTGGACTGCGCATGTTCCAAGAGCCGCTGCTCGCCGTGAAGGAGCACGTGACGTGGATGTTCAGCGTGTACTCGTCCAGCGGGTTCCTCGAGCGGCCGAAGGGCAGCGACGCGATCAACGCGAGTCAGGCGACTCAGATCTTGACGCACTTCCTGCGCAGCCACGCGGCGACGCGGTTCGTCTCGGAGCGAGTGCGTCACCGCGTGTGTGTGTGATGGTGATCGACATCTTAGAGCTTGAGAGAGGACTGACGAGGTCGGCGTCATGCGCGACAGATCAGTCGAGCGATCGACCTGCTGCCTGCAGGCACTGGGAGCTCCTCGCGCATGACCTTCCCGCGCTTCAAGGAGCTGCTACAGCAGCCTCCGATCAAGACGCTCTTCGAGCGAGCGACGCCGCACACGAGCTTCTTCGACGAGCTCGCGAGCCCGGTCTACCGCGACTTCGTGTTCAAGCACCGCAAGCGAGAGCACGACGTCCGCACGATCAAGCGGCTGCGCTACTTGCATGCCACCCGAGCGCTACGCTGCTGCTTCTTCCTCTGGACGCAGCTCGCACGCGTCCGCAAGCGCACACGGGCGCTGATGGTCGCGAGCTGCGGGAAGATGGCGCGCGTGAAGCGGATGTGGGCGTTCCTCATGCTCAAGCGTCACGCGATCGCGAGCATCGCGACGGTCGAGATCCAGCGGACGTTCCGAGGGTACCTTGGAAGGCGCCTCGGCGAGGACAAGTGGCGCCTCGTACAGGCTGCGATCAAGGTGCAGGGCGCCTTCCGGATGCGCTCGCACTTCGTCGCGTTCCTGAAGGAGGTGAGGAGGAAGAACCAGCTCGCAGTCCGCATCCAGCGTGTGTACCGCGGTCGCCTGGGACGCATCAAGGTGCGGCGGCGGGTGCTCGAGTACTACTACGCCGAGATGGCAAAGCTGCAGCAGGAGCGCGACGCGTTCCGCGAGTACGTCCGCAACGAACTGGTGAAGCGCATCCAGCGGTTCTTCCGCTCGCTCGTGCGCGAGAAGCGCGAGCGCCGGCTGCTAGAGGAGGCGTTCGTGCGCCGCAAGCTGGAGAAAGCGATGGACGAGAGCGCGCAGGACGCGGTGCGCACCGCGAAGCGACATCGTCACGCTGTGACCGCGGCGTACGACAAGCTGCGCGAAGAGGAGGAGTACAAGCGCAAGCGGAAGCAGATCGACGGCCTCGAGAAGCAGAAGGTGGTGCGGCTGCGGCGCCAGCGCCAGTGGGACGCGTTCAAGAAAGCTCGCGAGGAGCGTAAGGAGCAGATGAAGCTCCAGAGCGCGGACGCGTATGAGCGAGTGAAGCGCGAGTGGGAAGCCGCGATCGCCGAGCGCGCGCAGAAGCATAAGCGCTTCGTGACACAGGTGCTGCTGCTCGAGGAGCCTGGCGAGTGGAAGGCGCTGCAACAGAGCCTCAAGCGGCTCGTCAAGGAGCGGAAGAAGGCCCTACTGGCGAAGTACAAGAGCTCTGGAGTGGCGGTGCCGGGCCAAGAACTCGAGGAGAGAGCGCAGTTGGAGGTCATCGAGGAGGAAGAGGCGAGAGAGCGCCAGAAGGTGGGGATGCTATTGGACGATGCGTGTGTACGCGCGCTGCCGCTCACGCGATTGTCTGTGCTCGGGGACGCAGGCGGAGGAGGACTGGATCCGAGCCGAAGCCGAGTTCCTGAACAAACTGGCCGAGGAAGAGGAACAGCGAGCGGTGCGTCTCACATACAACGTCTTTGTTGCGCAGCACCAGCAGTATGAACAGTGTCGTCGCTGTTGCTGCTCATGTGAGCTGAACTGTGACGTTCGATTCACCTGCAGTTGGCCGAGAGCGCAGACGAGCGCGTGCGTCGCGAGAGGAGCGCGGTGCGCGTGCAGAGCGCGTTTCGGATGTTTGCAGCGCGCCAGATCCTGCGGCAGGAGATCCGAGCGCTGTTCGTGAAGGAGTTCGACGCAGAGCGCCAGGTTGCGGTCTACCGAAACACGCTCAGCGGCGCGAGATCGCAGCGGAAGCCGTTCGGGCTCGGGAGCGAGGACCTCGAGTTCCCGGACCAGTGGTTCCTGCTCTTAGATCCGTTGATCGGCGAGAGCTTCTTCTACAACCCGCTGCGAATGCTGCAGAGCTGGGAGAAACCCGACGGGTGCCGACTCTGTGGCTCGTGCGCCACACTCAAGTTCGCGGAGCTCTGGAACGCGCGAGACGACTCGTTTAGTTGTCAGCAGTGCTATCTGACAGCAACAGCAACAGCAGCATTAGGAACCGGTGATGGCATTCCGCAGGCGAGTGGCAGCTTCTCACCGGCCGACTTCTTCGCGTACGATGGCTCGCGTCCGAAGGGCGGGTACTGACGAGAAGCTCAGGCTCGACAAGGGATGACATTGGAGTGTCGTCACGGACGGAGTTTACTCGCGTCGATCTCTGGAGAGAGGGTGCTCCACACTCGAGAATCGCAGGCAGAGAGTTCGCGTTGCACCTCCAGCTTTCTCTGCCGCCTCGTGTGCTGACACAATTCGCGGCGTTCTCCATGCTGCTGCCAGTGTCGATGCGCCTTCCAGCACCAAGCTACCATGCGAGCTCCAGCACCAGCAGCAGCGCCAGCAGCGCAAGTTCATCCCACGATCGTCAACTCGTTGTATCGTGAAAATCAACGCGAACGAGATTCCGACTTATTTCACTATCGCATCCCCCTGTTTGCAGTAGAAACAGCCGCATTTTGGCTCACTTCGCGAGTAGCTCACCTCAAGCGACGACCGCCTCCTCCACTCCCCCTGCATCATCATCACCAGCATGACGGAGCTCGTGGCCGGCGCCAGGTGCTACGTGCCGGACGAGCGCTTCGTGTGGCTGCCGGCGCAGGTCGTGCGCGCGGAGAAGAGCGTGGACCCGGCGCGACCGGAGAAGTCGCTCGTGCTCCGGGTCTTCGATGCCGACAACGACGCCAAAGTGCTCGAAGAGGAGCGCGTGATGGACTTCAATGACCACGGCGTCAAGAAGCTTATGAAGAGCCTGCAGCTCGAGGCGCTGCCGTACCAGAACGAGAACCTCGGACCCGCGGGCATCGACGACATGATCGCGCTCAACTACCTGCACGAGGCCGCGATCCTGTACAACGTCAAGACGCGCTTCTTGCGCCGCCTGCCGTACACGTACACGGGCGACATCTGCATCGCCGTGAATCCGTACCAGTGGCTGCCCGAATTGTACGCAGACGACGTGCACGCGCAGTACCTGACCAAGAGCCGCGACGAGCTCCCGCCGCACGTGTACGCGACGTCGGTCGCGTCGTACAGGGACATGCGCCGCACGGAGCGCAACCAGTCGATCCTCGTCTCGGGCGAGTCCGGCGCCGGCAAGACCGAGACCACCAAGATCCTCATGAACCACCTCGCGTCCATCGCCGGTGGGCTCAACGACACGACGATCAAGAAGATCATCGAGGTGAACCCGCTGCTCGAGTCCTTCGGCAACGCCAAGACCGTGCGCAATGACAACAGCTCGCGCTTCGGCAAGTTCACGCAGCTCCAGTTTGACTCTCACGGCACGCTCGTCGGCGCCAAGTGCCGCACGTACCTGCTCGAGAAGACGCGCGTGATCCAGCACGAGGCGCCGGAGCGCAACTACCACATCTTCTACCAGATCCTCGAGTCCGCGAGCGCCGCGAGCTACCTGCTCGACAACCGCAAGTCGTACCGCTACACGGGCGACAACACGGCGACGAAGATCGAGGGCGTGTCGGATGCCACGCACTTTGAGCGCACCAAGACGGCGCTGGGGCTCATCGGACTCTGCAGCGAGGAGCAGGAGGTGTTCTTCGGCGTGCTCGCGGGCATCCTGCACCTCGGAGAGGTCGCCCTCTGTGTGAAGAACGGTAACGACGAGGAGACGATGATCGCGTCGAACGACGCGGGCACGGCGGCGGCGACGACGCTGCTCGGCGTGTCGGTGGCAGACCTGGAAACGGCGCTGTGCTCGCGCAAGATCGCGGTCTCGGGCGAGATCCTGACAACGCATCTGCGCAAGGAGCAGGCGGAAGAATGCCGGGACGCGCTGGCGAAAGCCATCTACTCGAACGTCTTCGACTGGCTCGTGGCGCTTATCAACGCGTCGCTCGAGAACGACGCGCAGATGCGCCACCACGTGGGCATCCTCGACATCTTCGGCTTCGAGCACTTCAAGCACAACTCGTTCGAGCAGTTCTGCATCAACTACGCGAACGAGAAGCTGCAGCAGAAGTTCACGCAGGATGTGTTCAAGACTGTGCAGATCGAGTACGAGGCGGAAGGCATCCTGTGGAGTCACATCGACTTCGCGGACAACCAGGAGGTGATCGCGATCATCGAAGACCGGCTCGGCATCATCTCGCTCTTGAACGACGAGGTGATGCGCCCGAAGGGCAACGACGAGTCGCTCGTGTCGAAGCTCACGTCGATCCACAAGGAAGACAAGCACGTGATCGAGTTCCCGCGCACGTCGCGCACGCAGTTCACAATCAAGCACTACGCTGGCGCCGTGACGTACGAGTCGATCGGGTTCTTGGAGAAGCACAAGGACGCGCTGCTGCCAGACCTGTCAGATCTGATGCGCGGATCTTCCAAGGCGTTCCTGAGCGGCATCTTCGCAGTCAAAGATGCCAGCGCGGCGGAGTCAGCTCCGAAGATGAACCGCGGCGGCAGCGCCAGAAAGCCCCGCGGGACCGGCGGACGCGCAGTCGGAGGAGCGCTCACGGTCGTGAACGTCGGCACGCAGTTCAAGGACAACCTGAACGAGCTCATGACGAACATCCGGCAGACGAAAGTGCACTATGTGCGCTGCATCAAGCCAAACCAGAAGAAGAGTCCGGACGAGATGGACCAACCGATGGTAGTCGCGCAGTTGCGGTGCGCAGGTGTGATCGAGGCGATTCGCATCTCCCGTGTCGCGTACCCGAACCGCTTGCTGCTGGAAGAGCTGCTGGAGAAGTTCTGGGTGTTCGACAGGCTCCGAAAGAGCGACCTCCCGCTCTCGGACCGGTGCAAAGCCGTCATGGACCTGATGAGCTTCGAGTCCCCGAGCCAGTACCAGATCGGCCGCACGCGCATCTACTTCCGCTTCGGAGTGCTCGAGGAGATGGAGGAGAAGCGGGCGGAGCGCCTCGACACGCAAGCGCGCCGCGTGCAGCACGTCATGCGAGGGTTCACCATCCGGCTCAAGTACATCCGCAAGCTGCGCGCGATCATCAAGCTCCAGGTGCGTGTGTACTTGTATCTGTGTGTGTGTGTGGTGCACGATGCGTGTGCGGTGTGCTGATATCGTGACTCTTGTGACATGGTGTAGTCCGTTGCGCGCTGCGTGATCATGATGAACCGGTACAATGCGTTCAAGCTCGCGCTGATCACTCTCCAGGCGCACTGGCGCGGTTACCTCGGGCGTCGCGTCGCCTTCATTGCGCGGCAGAACAAGAGCGCGATTACCATCCAGCGCCACGCGCGCGGATTTGTTAAACGGTGCGTGACGATGCTTGTGTGACTCGTCCGAGAGAGAGTGTTCTGCGACCTCACACCTTCTGCTTGCCTCCCTCCCGTTATCAGGAAGCAATTCAAGCGCGTCCGCAAGAGCGCGATGAAGATCCAGTCGTTCGTGCGCATGAAAGTGCAGCGCCGGAAGTTCCAAGTGCTGCTGAAGGAGAAGAAGCTGCAGGACAACATGAACTCCCAGCTGCAGAGCCTGCAGTCGCGCCTTCACGACGAGCAACGGCGCAACGCCCTGCTGAAGAAGGAGCGCGACTCGGCCACCCGTGACAGCATCTTGTTCACGGAGAGCGACGGCACTCGCTCGCGGGGCAAGTCGACGGCGCATCTCTGGATGGCGGACGCGGATGGGGTAATCAGCCAGCTGAACGACGAAGCCCACCGCCTCCGCCGCGAGAACGAAGAGCAGCGCGACCAGAACTCTGCGCTGAAGAACGAGGTCGAGAAGCTGAAGAACGAGAAGGAGGTGCTCGCGGCGAACCTGCACGTCAAGGTCCGGCAGTACGAGGACACGGTACGAAAAGTGAGCTGGTTGAGTGAGCTGATCGTGAAGAATCCTGTGTCTGACAACTGGGTTGTAACAGATGCGCGAGAAGGACAAGAAGCTCGCCGCGATGGAGAAGGAGCTGCGCAAGTTGCGTGAGCTCACAGGCGTGGCGAACGTGAACTCGGTGGAGAAGCAGCGGTCGGTCGGGAAGGACCGGTCGAAGTCGATCTTCCGCACGCTCGGGTCGAAGAAAGATGTCGGGAACGGGTCGCGCGAGTCGTACGACTACGACCGCGGCTCGCAGGCGATCCAGTCGTCGCTCGCGCAAAAGTCGGCGGACACGGCGCAGTTCCTCAAGGCGTCGGCTCAGCGGATGACGCGAGCCAAGTTCTGGGGCAGCTTTGGCGACGACGAGAACGAGCGGTTGTCTGCAGGCGATCTGAGCGACGGTGGCGGCGGACGCAAGTCGCTCCTGCAGGGCGTCGGTGCCGCTGGCGTTGGCGCGATGACGACACTGAAAGGCAAGATCACTGCTGTGAAAGGGAAGTACTACGGCGATGGCTCTCCGGACCCGCTCGGGCGTCCCGGGACCGACAACGTCCAGGCGTTCAATATCGACGCGATGCCGGAAGTCCCGCTGCCGCCCGGCTGGGAAGCGCGTTTGTCGCGCTCGAAGGGCAAGGTGTACTTTTGCAACCCGGCGCTGAAGCTCACGCAGTGGGATCGCCCGACAGTCGAGTCGCTCAAGGCGAAGAAGCAGGCGGCGGTCGCAGCGCAGCGAGCTCGGAAGTGCGTGTGTTCTGGTGGCGGAGTCGAGCTCTGCACTCGGGTCTTGTGTGCAGGTGTGTGGGCGATGCTAACGCGTGTCGATGCAGGGGGTCGAAGGTGCAGAGTCCAGGTCGCGAATCGATCGGTTCGTCGGTGGTGGTGGCGATGCGCAGCTGAGAGGGTTGTCACCTTGTTGTTCGTTGGTCTGACCAGCTCGCCTGTTGGATCTCGCAGAGCGACTCGAAGGACAGATCTAAGGGGAAGTCATCGGCGCCCCTCACTCCCACACCCAGACGACCGTCTCGGCTGCCACAGCGAGCAAGCGCCCGCGACGTCACGCCACGGCGCAGCGCACCAGGAAGAGAAGAACCACGGCGACGACGACGACAAGTATGTGTACAATTTTGTGGATCGAAGAAAAAATTGTTTGAAATATGCAAGGCACCACCGCCGTCGCTCGGATGTCGAACCACTGGATAGCTCTCTTGCCTGCCACCGACGAAGGAACGTACGTACGCAGCGAGCTCGAGGTTGAACATCGGTGTTCGCTGGCTGCACCATCCGACCTCAACCAGATCTCTTACTATTTACAATTACACTATTTGCGCCAATCCACGGTGCATTCCTCGTTTTCGATTCGAATTACGTTATATTCGTGTGATATCCGCCAAAACACGGTGGAAAAGATCATGCTAAGGTATAAAACAGTAACAAAACATATTGCTTTCCACCGTGTTTCGTTACTTTTTTATAACACCAGCTACTCATAAAAGTGATAAAACACGAGTTGAGCAAATAGGGGGCGAAGGGGGAGGAAAAAAAAGCGAGCCAAACGCTCACAGGCTCATAAAGAGAAGCACCGTAGCAAAGCAGCACCGGCCACCACCACCACTACCACCACCACCCGCAATCGACGATGATGAAGCGCGAAGACGACGGCGACGACTTCGTCACCAAGACCGCCAAGCACCGCAAGAAGCCGCATGCAGCGGCAGCCAACGGCGACGACAAGAGCGCAGCGCCGGACGGCGACGGAAAGCCGCCCGGCGGAGCCGCTGCTGGATCCGCCGCCGACGGCATCTCGCTGCGGCCGCGCACCATGTTCGCCATGAAGGGCCGCGGCCGCAGCACCGAGGCCGAGGGCTCTGCGTACCGTCCGCAGTGGTCCAAAGACGGCGAGGGCTTCGTGACGGCGGGCGCCGCCAAGGACGCGCTCCACGACGCGCAGGGGGCAGCCGACGCGGCGCGCCGCAAGGGGAAAGGTACTTTTTTTTTGGGTAGTGGATGGCGGATAGGAGAGTATATGTCCTGACAAGGCGGTGCAGTGATCCGCTACAGTAAGGAGGAGCTGCTCGCGCTGCATTTCACGACGCAGTCGCCGCCGCTGTTCCCGCCGGAGACGTCGGTGGCGTCCGAGTTCGCGCTGCCGCCAGTGTCGTCGCTGCCGTTCGACTACAAAGAGATCTACGAGCAGTGGGAGGCGAACCGCAACAAGGGTGGGCGCGGTCGCGGACGCGGCGCGAGCTCGCAGAACGAAGGCAGCGGCGGCGGCCGGCAGCAGCAGTCGGATCGCAGCCGCTCGAACGGCAGATGGGGCGACGACGACAAGTGGGAGAAGCCAGCGAGAGTGCGTGCTGCCTGCCTGGTTGGTTGGTTGTGCTTAGGGACGAGCCACCGAACTCACGGTGTCCATCGCTGGTGACGTGCTTGCAGAAAGACTCGGACGCCCAGCAGCAGGGAGGCGGCGATGACACGTGGCAGCGCGGCGCCAAGCCGTCCGCCGCGCCGTCGCGCAGTCGGGACGACATCTGGGACAACGTGGGCGACGGAAGCAGCGACAGCAACGAGATGGTGCGACCCACACCAGTGGCGGGTGGCGCAACGACGGATGAGCACATTGTCTGACTCTGCAGCTTGCATGGTGCCAGGACCTGTCGAGTATGGCGGAAGCGGCCGAGAAGTTCCGACAAGAGATGGACGCGCTCCGTCAGGAGCTGAGCGCGCCAGTGGCAGTGGACCTGGGGGTGCGCGTGACGCATGTCATGAGCGCTTGAGGGATCTGAGGCGCAGCGCTAACCGTGTTTGCGTTACTGTCTGTTGCCCCAGCAGAAGGAGAACAATGGTAATTTGGACGAGTTCGACAAGAAGCTGGAAGTCGCAGCGGCAGCGGGGCAGTTCGAGGACAGCGACGAGGAAGACGTGCAGTGGGACGAGCCGAGCGACTTTAGCGGCAGCGCCGGCGGGGGTTCATTGGGAGACCCCCACGGCTCGCTGTTCTTCGACCACGCGAAGTCGTCTGCGGAGAGTCAATTCGGTCTCTTGGAAGGCAAGCAGTTCGGTCTGGAGGAAGCCAAGGGCTTTGGTGTGCAGCACCAACAGCAGCAGCAGCACCATGCTGGTGGCGTGGAGCCGCTGTTGAACTTGGAGCCACTGCGTATGGAGGTGCTGGACGAGTGGTTCTACTTGGACCCGCAAGGGAACCAGCAGGGACCGTTCAAGTCGGTGGAGATGCGCGAGTGGTTCGAAGCCGGGTACTTCAAGCCGCACCTTCCGATCCGGTTCGGCCACAACGGGCAGTTCACGCCGCTCGCGAGTCACTTCGTGCACGGCCAGACGCCGTTCGCGTTGCCGCTGCCGCAGCCGAGTCCGTCGATTGGCACCGAGAGTGATCGACAGCGACTCTTCGCGCTGCAGCAGCAGGAGGCGCAGCGCCAGGAGGTGCAGCGTCAGGAGCAGCAGAGGCTGCAGCTTCAGCAACAGCAGCAAGAGCACCAGCGAATGCTACAGGAGGAGAAGATCCGGATGGAGATGCAGAAGCTCGAGATTGCGCGCCAGCAGCAACAGCACCAGAGCCACCTGTACCAGCAGCAATTGCTCCAGCAGCAGCACCAGCAGCAGCTGCTCCAGCAGCAGCAACAGCAGCAGCAGCAGCAGCAACAGCAACAACAGCACCACCACCACCACCACCACCAGCAACAGCACATGCTCCTACAGCAGCAAACATCGTGGCAGCGATCGCAGCGTGAGGGCATCATGAGCGCGCTGGGGATCTTCGGCGGCGAGCAAGACCGCGGGATCCCGACGACCGAGGGATTCCACAATGTGATGCAGCCGCAGTTCCAGTCGGAGTTCCGCACGCAGCACCACCTCGGGTCGCACGACCCGGCGCTCCGCGACTCGCTCTTCTTGAACGACGACGGCGCGCGACAGCAGAACGAGTTCTGGGGACAGAGTTCTGCAAGCGCGAGCGACTCGTTTGGACAGCAGCAGCAGCAGTCGCAGCAGCCTCAGGAGCGCATGAGCTCGCCTCAGACTCAAGAGAAGCAGGATGCGCCCGCTGATCCGTGGGGCAAGTCCAAGGCGGAGTCGGACAGCGCTTTCTCGCTGCATCAGATCCAGAACGAAGAGAAGCGCAAGGCGGCTGAAGGCGTGCGTAGCAGCGCACTGGGCAACAGCCCCACTAAGGCAGCGACCTCCCCCAGCACCCCCGCTACAACTACAGCCACCTCCCCAGTGAAGGCGCCAGCGGCGGCACCAGCTACGAAGCAGTCGGCTGCAGCGCCAGCGGCGGCTTCGACTGCCCAGAAGCAATCTCCACCGCCTGCGAAGGCGGACGCGTCGAAGAAAGCTCCTGCGGCGAAGCCGAAGGGGAAGCCCACCGTGGAGTCGACCAAGTCTGCGTGGGTGGATCCGAACGCGGCTCCCACGAAGTCTCTCCAGCAGATCCAGCAGGAGGAGCAGCGCGAACTGCGCAAGAAGATGGAGGAGTCGTCCGGCGGCGCCAACTTGGAGCAGATGGGTGTGCAGCTCAAGATGATGCTCGGCGTGCAGCCACAGGCAGCCGCTCCGTCTGCGCCGCAGCCTCCTGCGCCGTCGTCGTCTACTCCGTCGAGCAGCGGAGCTAGCCCGTGGGGAGTTCCGGCAGCAGCGGCTCAACCCACGCAGGCGACAAAGAAGCAGTCGCTGCGCGACATCCTGGCAGAAGAGGAGCGCCTGGCGGTCGAGCGCGCCAAGCAGAGCCAGAGCTCGGCGTCCACGAGCTCGCACTGGGTGAACGTCGTAGCGGGCACGACGCCGACGCCTGCTCCGAAGCCGTCCCGGTCGCTTGGTCCGGTGCCGGTGTCGGTGCTGAAGAGCCGTCAGCAGGTCCGCACCACGAACGGCCAAGAGCCCACAGCCGCTGGCACAAAGCCGACCGGCGCGACCCCAACGAAGGCGGAGAGTGACGCGTCGTTCTGGAACTTTGGCGCCGCGCAGACTTCGAAGGCGGGCTCGGCATCTTCCTCGGCGGCGGCTGCGGCGCCAGGCAACGTGACGATCTCGAACGCGTTCGGTGGCAATGCCGGCGTGTCGTCGGAGTTCATGACGTGGGCGGCGAAGCAGTACCAGCTGATCAGCGGGCGCGAGGACCTGACGCTCGTCGAGTACTGCGTGTCGCTGGAAGACCCGGGCGAGATCCGCGAGTACCTCGCTGCGTACCTGGGCTCGACGCCGCGCGTGTCGGCGTTCGCGACGGAGTTCATCCAGCGCAAGAAGAAGGGCCCGTCGTCGGCGTCGTCGGCGTCGTCGGCGGCTGCGCTGAAGCGCTCCCCGAGCAGCGGAGCCGGCGGCATGAAGCAGGACGAGGACGCCAGCAGCAGCAAGAAGAGCGGCGGCAAGCGCCGAGGCGGCAAGGGCCAGAAGATCGACCCGTCGCTGCTCAACTTTGCGTAGGAAGCTGGCGGTCGGTCGGTCGACCGGTCGGAGGGAGATGACGATGGCGAAAGCGCTGCTGGCTGGCAGCACCGTTAGCGTGGATAGGAAGTAGGAACGTCGAGAGCGAACGGCACGAACACTTGAGCGACAACGCGTCTGGTGTCTGCGAGATGTGACTGGGAATGTATTGCATGGAAGCCTGTGCCTCGGCGTCAGCAGACGAGAGGCGTCGGGTGCGGCAGACCGCGTTCTTCCGTGCCAAAGAGTTGGCTCGGAAGACGCAGGACGAGAAGAAGGCGACGAAGCGCTTGTCGAGACCGACTGTCAGTCGCTTGCGCTTGCGCGCTTTACCTGCCGTACTGGCGCTTGGTGCTTTACCTGCCGTACTTCTGGAACTCCCACTCGCGGTTGTCGAGCGGACACACCTGGCGCGTCTTGAGCCACCGCGAGATGCAGTGGAAGTGGAACGCGTGGTCTGCCGGAACAGCAGGCGCGTCAGTCTCTTGTGACGGAAAGCCTACAGAACTCACCGCGTAGCATTAGAAACGTACTGCAGACGCCCCACGCCACCGTGCACTCCTCGCTCGTGGCCGACGCCTGGTTCGCCTGGCACTCGATGCACAGGTCCATGATGTGATTCCGGCAGATCGCGCAGTTGTCCACCACGATATCTGTGATTCGCCCCACACATAGACACACATAGACACACACACACACAGTCAGTCAGTCAGTCAGCTCTTCGACTCTCCCATTCTCTCCAAGAACACGACGACGCACCCCAGGACCAGAGCGCCACCGCGTTCCACTTTTTGATCTCGAAGCGCTTCTCGTCGCCCGCGGCGGCCGCGGGGGCGGGCGGCGGCGCCACGGCAGACGCGGCGGGGGCCTTCATCTCCTCGTCCATGGCGGCGGCGTGCGTGCGCGCGGAGCTTGCTTTTGCCTGCGGACTTTGGCGCTTACTGCTTTATGGCTCGCTCAACTAGCAACAAGATTTGAACGTTTGGGGCCATTTTCAGAATTTGTGGGATCTCAATCAACCCACTCCAAAATTCTAGATTTACACGCGCCAGATATCAAAAAAATTGAAATTTTGGAAATATTTTTACGGAGATCCGTAATACCCATTCCATTCTTCTTACACATCGGTTTTACAGTGGTTTCCTTCTCGACACATTCGTTTGTGGTGTGGTGTGGCGACGCACATCATCATCCTCTACTCGGTTCCAGGTCCCTGCTGGAGATATGCCACCTCGCGCCAATACGCTCACCCCACCTCGAGGAAGGGAACGCGTCAGCCGATCGAGCAGATGCAGATGCAGACGCTGGCGCGACAGTGGCGCTCTGCGGCGACAGCAGCGGCGCCAGCACCAGCATGACGAACGAACTGTGATTCCGTTCGTTGCTCTCCTGCTCGCTCGCTGGTCATCACGCTGCACGCGACACGGAGCGATCACCGCGAGAGCGACACCTCGTAGCCGGCGAGCAGGATCCCGCCGGACTCGAGCAGGATGTCGTATATCGGGCTGATGGTCGCGGACGCCGCCGACGCGCTCACGCGCTGCGCGTACGCGTCGAGACACTTGCCGATCTCCTTCCACGCCTCCTTCTCCGCGTGCAGCGCCGTGCGCCGGTCTTTCAGACACGGGTACCCGAGCGGCAGCTGCGTGGCCGACAGCGCCTCGGCCGACTTGGCGGACGGCGACGTGCGGCCCTCAAAGCCCGCGCTCTTGTCCAGCCATTCGACATACTTGGCCGCGCTCCAGCGCTTCATCTGGTGCGGCAGCTGCAGCTCCACGGGCGCGCGCGAGATCAGGTGGTGCCACACGTTCGTCGGCCGGACCTTGTCGATCGTCGCGTCGCGCAGCACGCTGCTGCTCTCCAGAAACACCATGTGCCGGAAGGCGCGGAGCTCCTCGTACGGCGCGCCGAGCGTCTTGAGTGGCATGAGGTGCTCCAGGCGGAGCTCCAGCTGCGCCATGTCGTCCGCGAGCCGCAGCTTTCCGTTCTCCTCGAGCGGCCGCAGCAGCGACGCGTGGCGGATGAAGACTGAGATCAGGCGCGCGACGAAGTCGCTCACGCAGATCCCAGCGAACAGTGCGTTCGGCAGGCGCTTGATGTGCTCCTCGAGCACGACGTGGAACGCGCCGTTGAACTCCACCATGTACCTCGACCCGTTGCTCTGCGAGTTCACAGCTGTCGACGCCGAGGCGGATCCCGACGGCGCCCGGCGGTCTGCGAACGACTCGTCGTGCATCTTGGCGAAGATGCCTTCGAGGATCGCGCACAAGCTCTGTAGGTACGTCCCGAGGATCGAGTACTCGAGACTCTGGATGAGCTCGCGGCACGGCTGGATCTCCTTCGTGCACAGCGCTTGCAGCGACTTCGGCGTCACCACCTCGCTCTCATCGATAGGTGACATCGCGGGATGATTACTCGGCGCCGCAGCAGCAGCTGTCGTCACGCGCGTGACGACATCGCTCAGCGCCTCTTCTAGCTGGTGCAGCACATTCAGGAGACTCACGTTGTGCGCTTGTGCTGGAGTGCGGCCGAACGTCGGACTCGTGGTCGTCGCCGCTTTGCCAGTGTTCATGATCCGCTTGACGTTCGCGCAGAAGAGCGTCACAGCTTTCCGGATCTGCTGCAGAGCGCCGTCGAGCAGCACGGGGTCCTGTCCTGCCTGGTCCACCTCCGAGAAGATCGTGCGCGCGAGCGTCTGCATGTCGCTGCGTCCTGGCGGAGATGTGTGGAAGTTGGAACTCTGCGGGAACATGAGCTGGATCGGGTTCGCGAGTCGCCGGTACGTGCGGTCTGTGAACGCGTCAAGCAGCGGCGCCATGGAGTCGAGCAGCTGGCTCCTCTCGGCAGCCGAACTCGCGATCCCCTGGAGCGCGTCTCTGCGACCGGTGTTCGCTGTTACGCTCGTCGCAGCTAAGGCGTCCGACAGCAGCTCCGCGTCCGTCTTGTGCTGGTGCGTCGCGGCGAACAGCTCGTTCAGCACGCGGTTCGCCTCCTCGCGCATGCGCGGGTACGAAGACACGAGCACGAGCTTCACTGCCGTCTTGTACCCGAGCGTGGACGCGAACAGCTCGCGCACGATGGCGCAGCTGACCTCCCAGAACGTTGCGAAGAGCGTCGGCTCGTCCCTCTCGATCACGAGCTCGAGGTAGTTCTTGCCCGCGCTCGCGTCCTGCATCTTCACGAGCACGCGCTGCAGGTTCCACACCTGGAGCGCGTGCACGCGGAGCACTTCGAATACCTCCTGAATGGCCTTCCACGCGTCGGCTTTCTGCGCCGCGGCCTCGTGCGCTCCACCGTTCGGCTGCGCTGCGCTGCTGCCGACGGTGCTGCTGCTCGCGAGCTTCTCCTCCGCGATCGCGGCGCTGCACTTGCACTCGACGTCCTGGATCACGTCGTTCACGGTCGTCTGCACGCTCTCGGACAGGTTGCCGAGGTAGAAGAGGATCTGCAGCGCGTCGCCCACGTCGGCCTGGCTGAGCCGCTGCATGCCTGCGCGCAGGCTCGCGCGCACATCGCGACGGATGTTGGCACCGACGCGGCGCACGCTCGGCAGGGACATGCGCACGACCGAGAGGTCCTCGAACTGTGGGTCCACGACGAGCGCCTCGATCTCGCGGATCGCGAGCGCGAGCGCCGCCAGCTCGCTCGCGACCTCGCTGCTGCTGCCAGCCGCTGCGAGCAGTGCGTGCTCGGAGCTTGCCGCGCGACTGCGCGCCGTGCTCGGACCGGTGACGACGCTCAACGAGGAGCCGAGCACGCGCTCCGAGAGCTGGTGGAAGCGCAGCAGGCGGCGCAGGATGTCGGCGCACTTGTCGACATTGCGGTGCTTGCGCAGCCCTGCTTGCAGCTTGCGATGCTGCGCGGCCACGACGGCCTCCAAGTCGCCCGCCGCCAGCTGCAGCGCGCGCACGGACGCCTGCACGTCGGTGACGCGGCGCTGCAGCTCGTCCGCTGAGCCCGCGTGGCGCAGCAGCGTGCCGTGGTTGGCGCCGATGTGCTCGGTGATCACGCGGTCGATGCGGCGCACGGCGTCGTCCACGCGCAGCACGAAGCGCTCCGAGTGGCTCGCGCCGCCGCCGTCGACACCGCTGCTACTGCTGCTGTCGCCGCCGCTGTTGTTGTTGGCGTCGCGGGCGACGACTTCGCTCGCGATGGCGCTGACGTTGCAGTCCGGCGCGAAGAACACGCCGAGTTGCGCTAGGAGGAGAGAGGGAGGGGGAGATACGTTAGTTAGAGAGAGAGTGAGTGATGGAGACACATATGCACATACACACCATCGTGCTGGAGCTCCTTCACGACGGCCTCCATGCTTGTCAATCCGATGATGATCCAGAGATTGTGAGGTCGCGCGAAGGTTGACTGAGTTCGGGTAACATTTTGATGCCTAAGGGAATCATGAGGAATGAGGAAGAGGAACTCCTGCTCCATGACAACTTGAGCGCTGCTTGACAACTTGGAAGTGCGAGCGCCTCGCAACGAAGGCGCTCACATCTCATTAAATAACCGGCTCGACTGCTCCGCATCCGCCAGCTCCGGTTCGCTTGGCGAGCGTCGTCGTCCACCTACTTTACACCACTCGCGATCGAGAGCGACTCTCGTCCGTCGACTCAAACTACATGAGCACGCACTGGACACGACGGCCACCGCGACCTCCGTCGCGCGCAATGTCCGGCCGCAGCCGAATTGCTTCCTCGTAGATCAGGTTCGCACGCCGCCGACGGCGCCACCAGTGCTGCAGCAGCACCACCGCCTTGTGGTCGATCCGGTCCTGCTCTTCCAACGGAACAGACCCCGGCCCGTACACCGTGAGCAGCCCCACGCCCGCGGGGTCGAACTCGCGCGGCTTGCGCACGATCACCTTGGTCATCGTGCGCTCCTCCGCCGCGTCGAACGAGTCCACCTCCTCGATCACCGCGCGCTGGAACCCCATGAGATCCTCCTCGAACGCCTTCCGCTTGCTGTCCGGCAGCAAGGGCGAAATCAGCGCCGAAAAGATACCGGTCGCGCCAGCGACGATCTCGTAGCTCGCACTGATCGTGTTCATCGCCAGCGACCGGACGCCAAGGTACGCGCCACTGATCAGCTCCACAGGACTCCCAGACGCCAGCCCCCGCGCCGGCAATCGCACGAGCTCCACAAGACCGTGACCGAGGCGATACACGATGCGAAACGGGTTTGCGTACACCGAGACGGTGTGCAGTCCACTCAGCACGAGGATCACCGCCTGCTGCTGATACCGCCGCGTCACCTTCTCGATCACGCTCGCCTTTGGCTCGTACAGGTGATTGAACGTCAGCTTCGTCAGGTACAAGCGGAAGTCCTTCACGTTCGACTCGGGAAGATACACCGCCAAACGCCGCCCCGAAGGACCGAGCGTCTTGATATGGCGACCACCATTGAGCTCCATGCTGAACTTGACGCGAATCGACTCGATGTTGAGCTCCTCGATGTAAATCCCGTCCGTCGTGGTCGCAACGGCATCGTCTGCTGAGCCACCGCCAGCTGCTCCAGCTGCTGCTCCACCAGACCCACTGCTTGCAGCGTAGTCCAGATTCGTGTTCACGATGTCCTCGAACGTGTGCTGGCTCGTGAGTCCCTCGAGTCCTTGGAAGACCGAAATCAGGTTCACGACAAACTTCTCATCCGTCGAGATCTCCACCTCCTGCATGATCAACTCGACGAGCTCGTAGTGCACCACTTCGCCCGCGTTGCAGCTCGAGTTCCAGAGCATGCGGAACTGCACGACGTTCACATTCGTTGTATCGAGCTGCTGGAAGATGCCTCGGTAGCGGTAGTTCATCGCGTTGCGCCAGCGGTCGCGGAGACGCACGGACACGCCTTCTTTCACTCGGTGCACCTTCGGTCCCAGCACGACCTCGGACTCCATTTGGTTGTCCATCTGCAGGTTACCGAGCGAGAAGATGATCTCGCTGCTCCCGCCCACGCACGAGTACAGGAGTCCCAGTCGTTGCAGCGACAGGTACGCCACTTCGACCATGCTCGAGCTCGCGTTGTGCAGAAACGAAAACCCGATGCTCGGAATCGACAGCCCGACGTTCAGGATGTTCGTCGGATCGATGTGCTCGCGCACCGACGTCCGGAACTTGAGCGCGACTTGGACTTCACCCACGATCTCGCCCGTCTCTGGATGCCGCATCTCCCACCAATGGCCTTCCCGTCGCCCCAACGACCGCTTCGCCTGCTCCCCGTGATTGTACGACCATGCGAGCGACCGCTTCGTCGTGACTCCGAAGCGCGACCAAGCTTTCTTCGGGATCCGGATCTCCACGATCCCAGAGCTTTGCCGCAGATCTTCATCCCGTCGGCCGTCGTCTTCCGACATCTCGGACGAAGCGTATGACTGGCTCACACGCTCAGCGTCGCTTAGGTGCAGCAACTCGGGCGCCTCGTCTTCGTTGTCGTAGAATACCGGGCGCCGGGGTAGCAACGAATTGGGATCTGTAGTCGGCTCGGTGTTCTTGCGTGTAGACGGAGAGCCGAGAGGCGTGCGCATCATCTCGAACGGCCCCGAGTTTTCTCGCCCCATTGGACTACCAGGGAGAGAAGTGTCGTTTCGGAGCTGGTCAGGGTTGAAGAGCGTGTCGTCACTGACACCGATCGAAGTCGCACCTATCTCCCGATCGTACATATCCGGGTCCTTCTGGATCTCGTACAAGTTCAGCAGCAGCTTCTTCGGACGAGAGACGCACGCAAACTCGATGTCCGAGTCGAAGCGATACACGTGAGCTGTCTTCACCTCTTTCGACTCGACAGTGTATTGCTGATCGAATCATCACAACATACACAACACGTCAGCGTCGTGGACAGCAACACAACGTCGCGAGTCAAGCAGTTCCAGTGCACATACCTCTTGAGTGTCCGTTTCGGCTACAAACTCAGCCAACGCGTCGTGCTTGAGCGAGATGTCGTTCCTCAAGCGCGCAGCAATAATCTTGACCTCCAGATTATACTTCGGCGGGATGTCTGTCGTGTGATCTCGGAACACGAGCACTCTCGACGACTTGTCGACAACGATCTCAGCCGAAATGCTCTTCAGCTCCTTGCCCAGCAGCCAGAACTTGAGTCCATGCACGGCTTTATCGCGGTCCAGATTGGCAAAGTCGTACACGCGCGATAACGGTGACGCCGAGTGGTGCTGTCCGGCAGCAACAGCGCGGCATGATACTCGTCTGTTCAGCAACACATCGACGCATAAAATTGTCAGCTCCATCCGCCTGTCCACAGCCCATCACTGACAGCCACATTCAAAAGCAACTACTCGTACCTGGCTCCGTCTGGTTTCAGCCACGCGAATGGGACATATTCCATGCTTCGGATCACCGCTGTCTCGTCCGAGTAGTTCTCCTGGTTCACCAGCAAATCCGAGCTCGACTCGTTGCAGATGAGATACATCGGCGGGTCGTCGCGGGTGAGTGTGACGACCATACTAGCACCCACAGTGCTGATTCGCACACGCACACGGTGCATGCTCGCGGCACCGCGTACGTAGCCAGCACGCTGGTAGCCGTCGCTGCTCGATCCTTTCCAGGATGACGCGACGGCTCCTTTCAGCTTCAGCGGGAACTCCTTCTCGTCCACCACCGAAAACGGTCCACTCCACTCAGCGCCGCTGTGGTTCATCCGGATGTACACTTCGCGGTTCGCGTTCTTCGCAGACACGTCAAAGTCAAAGTGGCTCGTCATCGCCTCGCCGCTCTTTGCAGCCGCCATCGGAAGCTCCACGACGCGGTCGTTGTCTCTCCCGTTCTGCGAGATCTTGAACGCCGCGTTTGTCTTGTTCACAAACACAAACCGCGATGTGACGATGACTTGCGTGGTTCGATGGAACTGCCCCATCGGTCGCTGGATCGAGATCCCAATCTCGTTTCTCGACTTTGGCCCGAGCTTGTTGCCGAACTTGAGCGTGATCGGCGCCTGGATTCCGACGACCGTCGAGTGGATCTTCTCGGACCAGCGCGACACCTCGTGGTTGATGATCGTGCTCATCTCGAACGCTTGGCCGGGGCAATCCATGAGACGCGGCACAGGACGTTCTCGCACTAGCTGGGGAACGTGCAGAACGTGCGAGCTGAGATCGTCTGCGCAACGGAACAGCATCGACTGCACGTGCGACTGGTTGTAGATCCAGAGCGAACAGAACAGCACGACGCGCGGACTCCCATCATCTGCAGCCGTGTAGTCCAGCCGCGCGATCACCTTCTTCGAGTCGATCTCGCCATCCTCAAATGCAACATCTGCGTTCTGCGGCGACGGAGTGAACACGACGATCGGATCCCACCGCTTGATAGCTCCGAGCATCGACCGCACACTCCGGTCCATATCTTCTCGGAAGATGCAGTCGCCCAGGTTGATCGGGTCTGTCCAGATCGAGTCCATCTCGGGCAGTCGCAGCAGTAGCTGAGCGTTCTTCTGGAACTCGTGGAGGTGGACTTCGTCGCCAGGTGACAGCGTTCCAGAACGCAAGACTGTTTGCGTACTCGTATGCGCGACCACTTTGAACTGAACTCGAATCGGCAGTGTGTTCTCAAACACCAAGCACGAGTGCAAGCAGATCTGGTACTTCGTCGCGTACACCTGGAGCTCTCCGTCGTCTTGCGTCGCGTTTCCTCGCGTCACGACATTCAGGTGGTCCTCTCGGTACACCTTGCGCATGAACGACATGATGTTCACGTAGAAGCAGTACCCGGACGCACGTCCATCCTCCGACTCGAGCGTCATGATCGACGAGCCAGCTTCGAGCGCACTCAAGTCTGCGATCACAGTCGGCTTGCACCCCTCCACCTTGATGATCACCGACTGCTTCTCGTCTCCAAACAGCGCCCCAAGCGGAACTGAGATCTTGCTGTCTGTCACGAGCGTCATGAACTTTTCAGGCTTCGGAAGCAGTCCACTCTGGAAGCACATACGGCAACGTTGACAGAATGAGAAACCGAGAAGTCGGAACAACAGCAAAGCGAGCCTGGAAGAGCAAACTGAACAAGTACCTCGCCGGCATTCAGGTCGGTCCGAGCAGTCCAGAACTCCATGTCGAGGCTGGTGTCTGTGAAAAAAAATGCGACCACAATGTTAGCTATCAAGTCGAGAACACAAAAAGGGTCGAGCATCTTGCAACCACCATCAAGCTCGCACTCACCGTTCTTCAGCTGAACTGGAGAGCTGATCAGCAGCACGCGTCGAGACTCGTCGCGCTGAGCGACCTTCACCTCCGCCAGCACCTTGTCTCCTTGGATAAGAAACTTGCCTGCGCGACGAAGCGGACACAACAGGCTGCTGCGCGTCGACCCGATCATCACTTCGAGCGCCAACGGTGGGATGTAGCTCCCTCGAAGTCCCTCCGACAGCACCACGTGGTCCTTCGCATTCCCTTGTTGTTGTTGCTGCTGCTTCTTCAAGAGCTTCGCTTTCGGATCCTTCGTGGCGACGATCTTGAGTGGATCAAACACCAGAAACTGTCCGTCCTTCACCTGCTCGGGCTCGTTGTGTCTCTCGTATCGCGGATCCCTCGTGTTTGCCACAAAGTCCAGCGCGAGAAAGATCTCGCCTGTCGCGTTACCGCGTACATCGCGAAGGCGGTACCAGCGACTCAGCTGCTTCGTTCCGAGAGACCCCATGACGCTGCCTGCCAGATTGATCTCGACTGTTCCGATTGAGAACCACTTCTCCTTTGCCGCGTTCGAGCTTTCATCGCGACTAAGCATCCGACTCGACGACCCTTGCGTTTGCGAAAGCGGTGTGAGGTCCTCTGCGTCGTCGGCGTCGTCCTCCACTTCCACGTATTTGTTCGTCACGTGGTCGAACACGAAATTGCGCTTGCCCTTGTCAGTCGACAAAACGTCAATGCGCAAGATTGGCGTGACACCTGACTGTGCGCCGCCGTACGGGAGCGAGAACTTGTGGCGGAGGTTCTCCAGTGTTGCCGCCTCTCGAGGATTCCACCACGGCAACAGCACCACCTCGACACGGACGTCGTGGAAGCGCGAGTAGCCCGGAAAGCTCCAGCCGTCTCGGACCTCCACATGCAACGTTCCAGAATGGGACGTATTCAAGTTCGCAAGCCGGATCGGAACTCCGAGGTTGTTCAGCACGCACACGCGACCATCCTCTTTCTTCGCTTCCCCGTCGGCGGCCACCGCGGCGGGAGTGCGCTTCTCGACATACTGCACCTGCTTCCGACGGTTCTTTGCCACGCTGCTCAGCAGCCGCACGAGCGCGTCGGTGAAGTTGACGTTCAAGCGCTGCATGGCGCTGACCTCGATCGACGTGCCCAGCCCGCCTTCTTCGTTTCTCACCTTGGCATACGCGCGCCACGGTTCGACGAACGGTTCCCAGTCTGCAAGCGCCGTGTTGTAGTACCGCGCAGAGATCTCGAGACTCGCATCCAGAACGTAGTCGACTGTGAACTCGCTTCGAGTCAGACTCTGCAGCTTCATGTCGCTCAGCGCAAAGTTCATCACAGGGATGTACGTGTCAAGTGCGACCACTGAGAGACTCCGCTTGATGACTTCGAACACCACCGAGTAGCACGACACCGTGAGTCGGTCGTGGATGCGTCCGACGCGCAGGCGCGCGCGGAAGAGTGTCCGGTGTCGCAGCTTCTGCTCGCCGACGTCGCCCAGGATCCCAAAGTACATCTGGTAGTTGAGCAGAGGGATGAAGGACGACTCCGTGGACCTCGGTCGAGACCTCTCGTGTCCGCCTTCGTTCGGGTAAAACGTGTTCCCTCCCGCAGACGTTGAAGTGGAGATGCGAGAGACACGACTGCGACTCGCAGGAGACCCGTACATCCCTCGACCGCCAAAACTCGTGTACATCGGTCGGAGATCCATGAGGTCGTTGTCGTTGAAGGCGAACTGCATCGAAGGCATCCGTTCGGTCGAGTAGTGCTCGGTCATACGCGAGTTCGAGTTGAAGTCAGCTGGACCCGAGAAATGGACGTCTTCTTTCTCTTCGCCGTCGTCGAACCTCGAGTACGTTTGCTCCATGGCGTCGTCCGGCGCATGCTCGTCACTTTGCGCCAAAGCCTCCAGCAACGCAAAGAGAAGCTGGAGCCTCCGATCCGCCTCCAACTTGACTTGTCCCAGAGAGATCACGATCGACCGATGGCAATGTGCCCTCCTCCCTGACTCGTCGGCGCACAGAGCGCATTCGAGCGGCGTGTCGGTCGTCATCTTGTGAAGTCGGAGATCGTACGCGAACCAGAACTTGTCGACTTGCGCTAACCGAAGAGCAACCTCATCCGTCAGGACAAACAGTGCAGTTGGACCGAGGTGCATCTTCAGGTTCTCCATCGACGCGTCCGCGCGATACGTTAGCGAGCTCTTCTCAATAGAAAGCTTCGCCACGCAATGCGAGTCTTCCACGTATGCTTCCAGCATCGGCGCTCGGATGTGGAGCAGCAGCTCCGAAAACTTGTACCACGGCGTAGTATCTGCCGCCGCGATTGGCGTCGCGTCGAAGTCTGACGATGTAGGCTGCGACAGATCAGTCCACAGAATGTCCAAGACTTCCACGACCTCGAAGATCAGATCCATGAAGTTGAGCGGCAGCACCCAGCCGGTCACGTCCAGGTCGATGTGCAAACCCTTCTTCGCCACAAACACTTCAGGAGACGCCAGCGCGCCCCGATACGTGACGCTCAGCGCCAGGAACTGCTCGCGCTTCAACTGACTCCGCGCTCGCAATTTGGCAGGAGTCAGCACGCCGTTCTTCAGACTCAGGAAATCGTCGCCGACGTGGAGGAAGCCGTGGTTGCTCTCCTTGCGGTGATCGATCGCGCTCAGGTAGTTGACTCCGAGGAAGAGGCGGAACGCCGACCGCTCTGGCTCCGACACGCGGTGAATGTCGATGTTGAACACCAGATCCGACACACTGAACGTTATCCACGACGATTTCTCTTCGTGGAGATCAGTCGAGGGGCGGTAGGAGTCCGAGAACCCGCCGAGCAGAATGTGCGCCGGCGGTAAGTACCTTGAATGCGACGACAGCCGCGCGTTCCCAAAGTCGTCCCTTCGGTGATACGAATCATACCCGTAGTCGTTCTCGAAGTACGGCGAGTCCGCGTAGATGGATTGGTCGTACTCGTCACTCTCCTCCTCCAGCATCGCTCGCTTCAGTGCGCTCCGCGCGCTGCTCTCGATGCACGCTTTCCACCTCTCCAGCTCGATCAAGTGGGTCGAGCTCAGCACTTTGCACAGCACGCCCGTGCTTGACCGGATTTCCAGCAGGTTACACCGTTGCCCAGTACCCTTGAACGGACCGCTGCTTGCATTCGGCACCAGAATCACCTTGCAGCCGATCACCTTGAACTCGTCCAGAATGTCAGCACCGGAGCCATTCTCGTGGACCGAGAAAACCGAGTCGTCGTCAAGATGACACCAGGAGCGCCTCCACCGCCTGAACGCGAGGGTGTCGTCTCTCGTGAACAACCACCCCATCATCTCGTCCCCTTGGAAGTACATCCACCGGCTCCTCGAGAGCGCCAATCGTACCATTTTGCGCCTCCGCACGATCGCACCACGGATGAATCGCTGCACAACCACGATCGCGCGCGTGGCTCTCGCCCAATCTGGCTGAACGGACACGACGCTGGACTGATTCTTCACCAGTTGCTTCAGCAGCACGCGGTACGAAGGCTGCTGCTTCGACAAGCTCGGCGGCTCGAACTTCTTGGTGGCGCTCACGAAAAACTGGAGATGATCCATCTTGACCTCGTACGAGTAGCTGCTCGTCGTCGCAGCTGAAGCTGTCGGATCCTCCATCATGCTCGTGTTTAGTGAGCTCGTGGTAGGAGCGAAAGACGACAACGACGCTGACTCAGAGCCGGACGGGATCGTGCTCAGTCCCGTGCCGATGCTGGGGTGCACAGCACTCGTGTACTGCGTCGAGATACTGTTCGAGAACTCGTACCACTCTTCGAGCAACGTGGTCATCTTCGGCTCGTCAAAGACGAGGATCGAGTCCCCGAAGTGCAGCGAGATCTTCGAGCCGAACGTCGAAACCTGTTCTTTCACGGCATCTGGATGCTCGTCGTAGAGGTAGTCCATCACAAGCTTGATCGACGGCGCGCGCTGCGAGTTCTCGTCCTCCAAATACTCCTCGCCACTCGGATCGCTCACGCTCGATGCGATACAGTGATTCTCGCCGCTATTGCCGTACGCCTTGTTCTGGATGAAGAAGTCGAGCGACGATATCTCGTATCGATGGTACGCAAACAGATCCGGCCCAAAACCCGAGATGAGCAGCTTGGGATACTCCAGCATCGCCTCTGCGATAACCTTCTTCGTCGCTGCGCGCACGAGGCGGAACGTCAGCGAGTCCGCAGTCAGCGATACTCGCGTCACCAAGTTCTTCGGGGTCACCTCAGCAGGTTTCACGAGTGGATGCCGGAATGTCAGCACTCTGCTCCCTTCGAGCGCGTCGATGTGAAGCTGCAAGTCCAAGCCGGTCTTGAAGCGAAACTGAGGTCGCAGCGGCTTCCCGTCCACTTTGATGAGCAACAAGCCAGGCTTGATCGACTCCTTCGACGCTGCGAAGCTCTTCTCGGCGCACCGCTTCACGACCACGTTCCCGTCTGGGGAGTGCAGGTCGAGTATGAGCCCAGTAGGTCCTTTCGGAAACATCACGCTGATCTCCGGGAGCGGGATGCCCATCGCGTCACCGAGTTCGTGCAGCAAACTCGCAAACGGCACGGACGTCTCGGCTGTCGGGTCCGCGACGACGCTCTGGTTCCGCAGCGACACGATCATCTCGAACGGGAGCGTCTGCTCGATGAACGTCGCGCGCGCCCACAAGTCACTCTTCTTCAGCGTGTCGAGGTCGTCTTTCTTCGTTGCCATGATCGCTTTCCACATCGACAGGTAGTCTTCTGCCAAGAGGGCCACCTTCTCCGGGTCGCTCGCGGCATGGCGCTCCGCAGCTTTCACCTGCTCCGATATCATCACGCGCCACTGCTCGTGGCCAGTGTACGAGTCCACGATCAGGTTCAGCACGGAGAGTTGGTCTTCGTCGAGCGCCATCGCGAGCTTGGAGAGGTGGAACACCGCGTCGTAGCGCGGGTCGCCCGTTTGCGCGTGCTGTGTCGCGGTGTTCATTGTGAGCTTGAGCGACACGGCGATCGGCGCGATCAGGAAGCGGTGTGTGTGCACACTCTCCTCTGCGTTCCACCAGTCGGCGCGCGCGGCCTTCGAGCCCATTTCCTTGAGTCTCGTCAGCGTGGACGTCATGACCTTCGGGTGCATGCGCGAGTGGATGAAGTGCATCGCGTGCGGGTCGACATACGCCGAGAGATCGAGCGCGCTGATGAGCTTGAACACGAGATGGGACTTGTCTGCTGCGGGCGCGGGCTTCTCGTCGTCAAAGCCGTCGATGCGCCAGTTGCTCGGCGTCGTCACAGCCGACAGCGCGCCGAGTGTGATGCCCGCGGCGAACTTGACTGGCTGCTCACGTGCTGCGGAAGAAGATGACGTGCCTCTCGTCGCGGTCGACGGCGGCGACGGCGTCGGGGTCGGATACCACGAGCCCTCGATGCGGATGTGCAGGTTGCGCACGTCGATCTGGAGGTTGTCGATGAGCTTGGTCATGGTACGGCCGATCCAGCCGTCCGTGCCGAAGTAGCCCTCGCTCTCGTGCGGCACCGTGTACTCGGGCACGCACGGGCCGCTCCAGCGGTCGAGCAGGTCCTGCTCGAGATGTTGCATCTTCTGCTCCACGAGCGCCGCGACCTCGTCCTGCTGCTCGGCGTCGCCGTGCGCGAGCGGCTCGAGCACGAGCAGCACGTCAGCGAAGCGGATCTTGGCGGCCGCGCTGCCGAAGATCGCGGCGAGCGGCAGGTCGGCCTCGAACTGCCCCACGAAGCCGCTCTTGAGCCGGAACGGCAGCCACGACGGCAGGATCGAGCTCTTGAGCGCCAGGCTCTCGAGCTTCAGGCGCTCGGACGAGTTCCAGAGCTTGGCCGACACCTGCACGCTCTCGCTCTCCACGTACTGGCCTAAGAAGTAGCATATCCACGACTTGAGCGCGCCCTCGAGCATCGCCGCCGACCAGCACGCGAGCACGGCGCACGCGCGTGCGGTGCTTCAGTAAGCAGTGCTCGGCGGTCGTCGCGATTTGACTTCTTAGCGTCGAAATTCCAGGACATTTACTAAAAAGTTCAGCTACAAAAGCCAGCGAGCCAATCAGCTTCGAGGAATTGGTATATGCGACATTTTTCGGCCCGATTTTCGCAGACGAATGCTGAAAATCGGACAAACAAGATGAAAATTGGACAAACCTGCAGTGTCCTGGACACCGTCGTGGATGTGGATGACCACCATCTCGTGAACGCCTTCTTCCTGTATGACGACACGTCTCCGTCTTCGCGATACCAAAACTACTACAGCCGACGACTCCGCGCTTGCAGACCTGCTGCAGACGCCGCTGACCCGCCTCCGCCCACTGCACCAGTCGACGAGATTCCTGTGCCGGAGGTGTCGCGGGTGTCTCCTGCGCGCGACTGGTGGGCGCCGCGCGGCTCCGGTGTGAGCACTGGCGGACTCGCCGCGCTCCATTCGCCCGGGCTGTACGCCTGGTCGAACTCGAACCGCACGCGCGCAACGTAGCTTTTGGAAAAGTCGAGCCCATAGAGCAGCGTCACGAGCTCCAGGCGGTTCTCGTCCGACCGGCGCCGCACGCGGCCAGACCAGTTCTTCCACACCTTCATCGCGCGGTCTCGCGAGTACTGGACGTGGTACGCTAGCGCCTTCGGGTGGCCGCGCCAGAACACGCGTATTGCCGCCTGGCGAGCACATACACGCATGATGAAGCGGTTACAACACTTCTCATCGCCAACAGCGAGGCACACATGAGCACATGGCTCCGGCATGGCTCGCACGCACCTTGTTTGGAGACTCTGGAGACACCTCGAGACGCGGCGCAGCTGGGATGATGCTCATCCGGAGCTCCACGCGGCCGCCGTGCTCAAAGCCGTCGGCGCGCCGGAACGGCTTGCGCAGGAACGCCGTGAAGCGCGATGAGTGCCGCAGCGCGCGAAAGTCAAACTCTGTCATGTCCGTCACCACCGAGCTGTTCTCCGTCGTGCGTGTGCTGTCGGCGTCTCCAAAGCTCTCCGAATGGACTGCGTGGCGGGAGTCGGCGTCGTCGTCGGCGTCATCGTCGGTACGGTCAGCGTCGTCGTGCGGCTCCTCCGGCAACAGAAACGCATCCAACGACACCACTGCGCGGCCCGCAGCGTCGGAAGAAGGCGGCGCTAGCGGCATATTCGTACCCACGCGGAGTGGCAGGTCGAATGACACTTGACGAACAGGCGGTGCGATGGCGCGGAAGCGCAGTCGGATCGGTCGGGACGACACCTTGAGCACGCACAGCACGTCCGCGAAGTGCAGGTTCACGACGCTGACGTCGTTAACCGAGAGCAACACATCACCTTCCTGCAACTCACGCACACATACACAGCATCACCAGCCTCTCTCAGTTCTCACGTGACAAGCCGCCACCACCTGCTGCAGCACGCACGTGGATCTGGTTCGAGAGCTGCGCGACGCCGTTCGCGGACTTGACGACCGTGCGGGTGACGTGGTCGCCGGCGTCGCCCTGGCTCCGCAGCGTCAGTCCCAGCTTGTCCTCCGTGAACACCACCTGTCACGAGATGCACGCATCACACGCTTCGGCGTAAACCTTCTTGAACACCAACAACACCCATTCTTACAGACGAACCTCGTAGTCGTAGCCACCGATGTCGTCGTCGTCGTCGTCGTCGCCACCAGCACCGCGCTCATCGTCGTCGTCGTCGTCGCGCTCGCCGTCGTTCGCCTTGACGCTCGAGGTGGACGACGGACGGTTTGCACCAATGAACAACTGCGCGGTGGGCAGGAACGACGACGACGCGCCGAGCGTCATCGGGAACCCCTGGAAGCCGCTGCTGCCGCCCGCGCCGCTGTGGTTGCTGTGGCTGCTGCTGCTGCGCAGCCGCATGTGGTCCGAGTGGCGGCGCGCGCGCGGCCGTAGCTCCTCGGATGCTGTTGGCGCCATCATCCTCGTCAGGGAACAGGTCACTCTGTCACTGTTCCAGACCTTCTGCAAATAATTGGTGAAGCAAATTTATTTAGCTAATTGCCAGAACAATTGAAGTACAGTACAATTGTTTCAGACAATTGAAAATAGTTAAATAGTTAATTGATTTCAATTGATCAGCCAATTGGGAGCTTGCGTTTGCCCTTCGCTGCAAGCTGCGCTGGTGTCCACAGCGCTTGATCGGCGGTATTCCGCGTCTGCTGGACACTACAGTGCGGCGCTTGGTCGTCGTGACGCAAACATCGCCCCCGGGCATATACCAGAGTCCTGTATCCCTCGACATTGCAGACGCGTGCTTGATCATCGTGCGACCGGCATCGACCCCTGGCATTGACCCTTCTCGTACAGCCTTCGACACAGCAGCGGGATATTCTCCTGCGGTGTCTGTTGTAGTGTTTGGTGCATCTCCCCTTCTTAGTTGCAAATGCCGAGCAGCCTTCCTCGACGCAAGTCACGGGCGCCGACGGACGGGGGCCGAGAAGTCTCGGGGCCAGCACGGGTATCTGCTGCTCCGTCACGGATGCTCGAACTGGTTGCCGGTTCATCGTAATGCGGTCAAGTAGTGTGCACCCTTCGCGTTCCCTCTCGTCCCTCCACGCAGCTTCAGCATTGGAGTAGTGTTTCCCACCCCTTGCCTCCACTGACACACGCTCGCTGTTTTGCCCAAGCAGAGCCGCGTTCGTGAAGTTCAGCGACGCCACCAGCACGACGCGTTCTGTCACGATCGCCTTTGGATGCACGATGTACCGCGAGTTTGTGTAGAGTTGAATGCGTCTGTCAAGTTGTCCGACGACCGACTCGGAAAGACGCGCTTGAAGCAGGCCCACAATACCCTCGATGCCGACACCGCGGGAGGCAAGAAAGTTCATCAACAGAAGAACCTGCAAGACAGAGAGAGAGAATAGTGAGCGCGTTGACGAACCGAGGTAGTGTAAGCGTGTACATAAGCAAGTGTATGACGCCGTCGTATATCGACATAACGTCGGCGATCATCTCCGCGAGCGATCGCTCCGACTCCATCTCCGAGTCAAACCATAACGTGCGTTGAATCCACGAGGTGAACTTCCCGAGCGCCAGCTGCATTGACCGTCGTACGCCCTCGATACCAGGAGGTTGCTGAAGTCTGGCTCGCCGAACAGCTTCTAGGTTGACACGATCGCGTAGCGTACTTGGACAAATTTAAAGAGGACGCACACGTCGATTCTCGGGAGATCGAGATCAAAGTGAAGAGTAACAGCTCTGTCGAGCTTGTACTCTGATTCGTGATGCCGAGGAAGATGCCAGTGTGGTGGCGCAGGAGGTGATGGTGGCGGGGATGCCGGCGGCGATGCCGACGAAGCTGCGGTGGCTGCGGATGCTGCGGTGTCGGAAGTGGGGTTGCTGGAGGCTGTCCAAGTTCAAGTCGCAGCCGCTCCAGCTGAAAGCGTTCTTGACGAATCTGCTCTTCTAGTTGGGAGCGCTCTTGGCGAATCTGCTCGATTTGTTGGTGGAGGATCCGTTGACCTTGCTTAATGACAAGCTGTTCCCTTTCTAGGCGATGGCGGAATTCCTACTCCTCTTGCTGCTGCGCGCGGTCACGCTCTCGATCCAGGTCCCGCCACCCAACCAGCCTGGATCTGGTGTGGTCCACATAGGCTGCCTTTGCGAGACAGACTGCGTCACGGTTTGGTTGCCCGCGCGCTTCTCCACCGAGGACCAGATGGAGGCGCTCTCGTCGCAGGAGCTCATGAGGTTGCGCCAGCGCAAGAATTTCCTCAAGCTCTTCCGCAAATACGTCAAGCACAAGAAGGACGCGATCGACTGACGGGGTTCCTAGTAAAACCGGTTTATAATGAAACAAAGATACTATAATTCGATTTGCTGAACCTCTCTAATATAGCGCTTTGGTCGCGTTGAGCAAAGACGACAAACTCTAACAAAAGGATGACCTATACTTTGTAACATATTTAAATTGTATTTTACACTGCCGGAAGATTTGAATAGCCCTGTTACCGAGTGTGTGTTCGAGATGAGAAGCTGGCCGTGATGGTCGCATTGAATTGATGGTCTCAAGATCGTTTCGATCGGTTCGCTTGAACACCTAGTGGAACCGTAAAAATATGAATATTTTTAATATGATGGATGAAAGAAGTCTCAAATATATGAATTTAGGATTAGTGTTTTGACCCTAGTTTCGAGTTTCTAGGACCCCACTAAATTGGTCCATGCCACGTTCAATCAAAATCAGGTACGAATGTTAGAAACTCTAAGTAGGAGTTTTATAGTATTGAATTAATATTTAACCGATTGGTCTCAAGGTTGGCCACCTTCAGTGGTTAGGGTATCTGTTTTAAGAGTTTGGCCACCTTCAGTGGGTAGGGTAAAACCGTACTGTTTATGAATATCGTACTTTTTTAAAAATCGTACTTTGTAGTATTCGTACTGTACATGCACCAAGTTCAATGTCAAAACGGCGCTCATCCGATCAAATCGCCATCTAATCCGCTGATGACCCGATGGTGATCGGCCAAGTGAAGGCGTTGCCGGCGGTGGAGCGAGCGACCGACACGAGGAAGCGCTCACTTGCGAACTCGCCGCATAGCTGACAGACGCGTCCACTCTCTCCGCTCCACTCTCCGCTCTTCAAGATGTCCGCCGTTGCCGTCGCTCACCCGCCCGCCGTTGCGCTCGACGGTGAGTCGCTGACCCCCGAGACGCTCGTGCAGCTCTCGCGAGGCGGAGTGCGTCTCTCGCTCAGCGCTGTCGCCTGGGAGCGCGTGGCGCACGGCCGCGAGGTGGTCGACAGCATCCTGCGCGACCCGACGCGCGTGGCGTACGGCATCAACACGGGCTTCGGGCTCTTCTCGAACGTCGTCGTGGGCGCCGACAAGCTCTCGCAGCTGCAGGAGAACCTCATCCGCTCGCACGCATCCGGCACGGGCGAGCCGCTCACGCCCGCGCAGACGCGCATGCTGCTCGCGCTGCGCATCAACGTGCTCGCGAAGGGCCACAGTGGCATCCGCGTCGAGACGCTGCGCCAGCTCGTCGCCGCCTTCAACGCCGACTGCCTCTCGGTCGTGCCAGCCAGGGGAACGGTCGGCGCCTCGGGCGACCTCGCGCCGCTCGCGCACCTCGCGCTCGGCATGATGGGCGAGGGACCGATGTGGGACAAGGTCGTCGACAACGGCGTCGAGCGCTTCGTGCTCGGAGACGCTGCCACGGTGCTCGCCAAGCACGGGCTGCAGCCGGTGAAGCTCGGCGCGAAGGAAGGGCTCGCGATGATCAACGGCACGCAGCTCATCACGTGCGTCGGCGCGGAGGCCGTCGTGCGTGCCGAGAACGCCGCCAAGTGCGCCGACATCGCCGTCTCGCTCAGCCTCGAGGTGCTCATGGGCACGATGAACGCCTTCCACCCGCGCATCCACGAGGTGCGCCCGCACCCAGGACAAAAGCTCGTCGCCGCGCGCATCCGCACGCTGCTGCAAGCCGACGAGCCGTCGGAGCTCTTCCGCAGCCACAACTACGTCGGCCGCGTGCAGGACGCGTACACGCTGCGCTGCGCGCCGCAGATCCACGGCGTCGTGCACGACACGATCCAGTTCGTGAAGAACATCATCAGCGTCGAGATGAACAGCGCGACGGACAACCCGATGGTGTTCACCGGTAGCGCGGAGGTCACGACCGACGTCAACCCGCACCCAACGACCGCCAGCGAGGACGGCAACGCGGCCCACGCGCCAGTGGACGCCGAGGCCATCTCGGACCTGTCGGAGGCGAAGAAGGAGATCGCGCGCCTCAACAAGATCGTGCAGGATCAGCAGGAGCACCACGCGGCCGGGCTCAAGCGCACCACGGACACATTCTACCGCGGCGACGGCGGCTTCATCATCTCGGGCGGCAACTTCCACGGCGAGTACCCGGCAAAGGCGCTCGACTTCCTCGCGATCGCGATCCACGAGATCGCGAGCGTGAGCGAGCGCCGCATCGAGCGCCTCGTGAACCCGTCGCTGAGCAACCTCCCGGCGTTCCTCGTGAAGGACGGCGGCCTCAACTCGGGCTTCATGATCGCGCACTGCACCGCCGCGGCGCTCGTGTCGGAGAACAAGGTGCTGACGCACCCGTCGTCAGTCGACTCGATCTCCACGAGCGGCAGCAAGGAGGACCACGTGTCCATGGGCGGCTTCGCGGCGCGCAAGGCGCTCACGGTCGTGGAGCACGTCGAGGCCGTCGTCGCGATCGAGATCCTCGCGGCGTGCCAGGCGCTCGACCTGCTGCGCCCGCTGCGCACGACGGCGCCGCTCGAGGCGCTGCACGCGCTCGTGCGCACGCGCGTGGCGCCGCTGGTGCAGGACCGCTTCATGAAGCCGGACATCGACGCGGTCATCGAGCTCGTGCGCAGCGGCCAGGTGCTCGAGACCGTGCAGCCGTTCCTGGACGACCTGCATGAGGCGCGGCTGTGAGGCGGTCGTGTGTGAGGACTGATAACTGGTAGACGAATGTATCGACTGTATGTTGCATGCTGCTGTATCATGAACCTTTTTGCGATCCATCCTGACACCAGTACGAGTACACGAGAACTCCATTTGATGATGTATCGAACAGACCTCTTCGTCGACCACGACACTACTGCTTGCATCATCATCACATGAGCGCTGATGTGGATCACCACCACCACCATACGCTGCTGCTTACACCTTCTTGAGGATGATGTTGAGCTGGTTGTACAGCGACTCCTCCTTCTTCGCGTCGATCGAGTCCTGCATCTTTTCGAGCGCGGTCACGAGCCGCGCCTTCTGCTCGCCCTCGAAGCGCTCGAGGTGGTCGAACGACTGCAGGATCGAGTACACCGACATCTGGTTCACCTTGCCGATCTTGACGAACACCTCGGTCACGACGGCCAGCCCCTCGTCCGTCGCGAGCGAGAAGTGGCGCGTCTGCGACAGCGTCCCGCTCACCGCGCGGCCGTGGCTCGACTGCGCCGGGTTGAAGTCCGGGTTCTCCGTCAGCTTGAGGATCTGTTGCCCGACGTCCGACGAGTCCAAGCTGCACACGATGCGGATGTAGTCGCTCAGCGTGTCCGGGTGCTTGCGCCAGTCCTGGAAGAGCTCCTCCTGCACCTTCGCGCGGTCCTCGAATGCCTCGTCACTCAGCACATACCGCGCGGCAACCAGCTTATCGGACGCGAACGTCGACTGCTTGAGCAGGTCGTACGCGAGCTTCCCCGGAGCCACGGTCGGCGTCACCTTCGCGATCGAGCTCAGCACCGGCTCCTTGCCACCCGCAACGATCAGACCCAGCAGGTGGCGCTTCAGCGAG
>JAASGA010000390.1:0-20993 GCA_023334105.1 Globisporangium nodosum
GACTGACAAGGAGGTAGCTACGATCACAGCTACTTCGACGTGCTGTGCTGCCGACGAGTACCGCGCGACGACGACGACGTGCCGCAAGTGTGTGGCCGGACTCAAGGGCGTGCTCAATGGCTACGGGTGCGCGGAGTAAGTTCTCGTCACCGCCTTCGTGACTCGCGATGCTTCACCACGTACTTCAGTAACTTGCTCGTTGCTGCATCTGCAGCTTTCGTGGTTCTCGTCACTCAGCCACCAAACATGCTTTTCAGTGCAACACCTTCGTCTTGTAGCACCTGTGCGTACTGTTGTGGAGATTCGAGAACTAGCGCATCTGACGGCCATCGCAATGTATTCTTCCAGGTTCCAGGCGCCGTGCTCGTTGACCACCAACACGTCGTGTGGCTCCGTCGATCGCTGCAGAGCACTTGGTCTCTTTCGTCCGACAGGCGAACCAGGTTCCGAGCTCCTGACCTCGTTCTGAGTTGCCATGCAAGCAACGCTCTGATCTCAGCGACTCGAACTGGCAAAGTGAACGGCGGAGCACCTGGGATCTCTGTCAACGACATGACCGAGTCCTGACCGCCTAGCGAAGTCTGGGGCAGGTCTGGAAGATCAACATTAGCCGACACCTAGCCGCGAGTCGTTCGTCTACAAAGTTGTTCATTCGCACGACCCGATCTGAAGGTTCACGACTTACGTTCACGCCACGCACGGAGGCTCACAGCGACAGCCGGTTCATGTCGTCCGAGACGCGCCAGAGCTCGTCGAGCGTCTGGAACTCGTCCATCTTGAGGTCCGAGAGCCGCCCCACGTCGCCGATCTCGTTCAGGAACACGTCCAGCGAGCCTCGGCCCGCGAGCGCAGCAGCACCACTGCCCGACGTGCGCATACGCCGCGCGGCCGACGCGCGCGCCGCGTCGATGCTCAGACGAGGCTTCACCTTCTTCAGCGACGGCTCTGCGCCGCCGTTCTTGTCTCCGTTCTCTGTGTCCTCGTCTTCGTCGTCCCGCTCGTCTCGGCTCTTGCCGGTGGTGGCGGGCGCCGGCATCGGCGGTTTGCCTGCTTGGAAGCGCTGCGCGAACGCCGCCGCAGGGTTGAACGGAGGGCGGACGGCAGGCACGCCATTCCCGTTCGTGGTGGATTTCTGCTGCTGCTGCTGCTGCTGCTGCAGGAACGCCGCCACCGGGTTCACGGCTGCCGGTTTGGCGCTGCTGCCGCCATTGCTGCTCGACGAAGACGCTGCTGGAGACTGCTGCTGCTGCTGTTTGGCTTGCTGGGCTTGTGCGAACATGGCTGCAGGGTTGAACGGCGCTGGTGTCGCGCCGGTTTTCGCTGGAGACTTGCCACTCGGCGCACTGGACACGGAAGCAGACACTGTCTGAGATACCTCGCTCTGCTGCTGCTGGTGTTGAGACTGTTCCCGCGCCGAGGACTCCTGCTGCTCCTGGTTGTTGTACTGCTGCTGCTGCTGCTGCTGCTGGTGATACGACTGCTGCGGCGGCGGCGGCGCCAACTGCTGAGCGAACGAGCCAGCGACACTCGCGGACGTCTGCGGCACGCTGTAGCCATACGACGCGCTCATCATCTGCTGCTGCGGGTGGTACACGGACGCCATCACGTAGCCGCCGCCGCTGGCGCTGGTCGTATAAATATTGCCGTCCATGTCGGTCGCGTACGCCGCCCCCGACGCCGGCGCGTACCCCACCGTTGCAACGCCGCTGCCCCCGCGGTAACCGTGCGTCGGCGTCGTCAGCGTCACCACGTTCGCACGGCGATCGATGCTGTACGCATCGCTGCCCGCCACCGGGATCGTCGGCGGCAGTCCGTAGCCGCCCTGCATCGACGCCAGACTCTGCTTGCGGTACTGGCCCGTGCTCGGGTCGTACACCGTCGCCATGTCGGACGCATACATCATCGCGGGCTGCGAGCTCGTGATGACGTGGTACCCGCCGCCTGGCATACTCATCTGCTGCTGCTGTTGCTGCTGCGCGCTCATCGCGCTCGCATACTGCATCTGGCTCATGTGCTGCTGCGGAGCGCGCATCGTGGTCGGAAACGCACTGAGCTCCTCGCTCTTGACGATCGGACCACCGCTGAACGAGCCACCGCCACCCGAGTGGAGCTGCGGGTGCATGTGGTGGTGGTGCAGCATGTGGTGCGGCGGCCCCATCAGCATGCCGCCAGCCTTGGGCGTCGGCACGCGGCCTTTGTCGCCGCCAGCACCGACACCGCTCTGGGCGCTGCGGCGCGCTCCCTGGCCCTTGCGCACGCGGCAGAGCGACTTCCAGCGGATCTTGACGGCGTCTTCCGTGCGCCCCGGCAGCATCGCGGCGATCGCCGACCAGCGGTTGCCCAGCCGCGACTGCGCCTCGAGGATGATCCGGTCCTCCTCCGCACTGTACTCGCTGATCGGTCGCAAGCAGCAAGAGAGAGAGAGAGAGAGAGAGAGAGAGTACAGCGTCAGCATCAGCGAGCAGCACTGACCTCCCGATCTGCGACAGAGAGCCACGCACCCGCGCACGATGCTCGGGTCGAGGTGGTTGTACCAGCGCTCGCGGCACTGCTTGGACGTGCGGCCCGGGATGCGCGTGGCGACCTGGCCCCAGTTCTTGCGGCCCTCGGCCACGAGCTCCTTCAGCAGCTCGTCCTCGTCCGGGCGCCAGTGGCCCTTGACGAGCCCGGGCGCGAGCACTTTCGTCCAGCGCTGCAGGCACTGCGTGTGATTGCGGCCGGGCACCTCCTCAGCGATTGACTTCCAATTGCGCTCGCCGTGGCGGCCGACGGCCTCGCGCAGGCGGTCGTCCTCCTCCTGCGTCCAGCGCTTCGGCACGGCCTTGTCCTTGGACTTCATGATCTTGCGCATGGACGTCTGCGAGAGCGAGATCTTGCCGTTCTCCGCCACGACGCACTGCACGTCCGGTTGCTTCTGGCGCGGCACGCCCTTGATCTCCGTGAACACGCGCTTCTGCCCGCCGGCCGCGGTCGCCGGCGCGCTGCGGCCACCCACAGACATGCGCGTCAGCGCCAGCATAACCACCATCCCTCCCTTCCTCCTACAGAGCGAACGCACCCGGCGATCTTGGCGTCCTCGGCGGCGTCGTCTTCCTCCTCCTCCTCGTCGTCGTCTTCGGTGTCGTCGTCGTTCTCGTCGTCGTTCTCGTCCTCGTCGGACGGCGGCGTCGTGCGCGTCGAGCCGGCGCTCGCGCTGTCCGCCTTGTTGTTGCTGCTCTTGGCGCCGCCCTGGCCCTCGGCGAAGAGCAGCTTGCCGAAGTCCGAGATGGACGAGCGGCCCTCCGACTCGATCGGGAACGTGTCCACGAGCTCCGTCATGAGCTTCGAGATGGACTCGCGGCTCACGCTGATGCTCATGGCTGCTGGGTGGTAACTGGCTTTCTGGACGCGTACGCGGCTACGATGGACGCGTCGCGCGTTCCCTGCTTATCTCGGGTTGTGCGCCAGAGAGAGAGGGAGGCTCGTTGTGCGCTCGCTCGCTCGCAGTTATCGGTCGCGCGGTCGCTCGCTCGCTCGCTCGCTTGCTCGATGCTGGTGCTGAAGCGCCTGATGGTGGACTGAGTGCTGGCGTCACGGCAGGAGGAGGAAGGGGGGGGAGGAGCCACTTCGCGGATAGCGAACAGGAAGAGAACTGTGAGAATTGGTGTAAAGTCGTACCTTTGAGGAATATATAATACACTGAATCGTCCAAGAACCTGCGAGAACGAGTGAAACGAACGTCTCGTATCTGTGTTCTCGACGGTAAATTTTTCCTTTGATTTTGAACCTGGAACCGACTCGCAAACCCTCTCGAACTCGATCGAACGAGTAGCGAAAATGAACCAGGAATCGTCCGATCGATCGCTGTGTGTTTCTGACTATCACGACTTTGCAGTTTCGCGATTACATATGCCAGGGAAACTGTTTCAGAAAAGAAATCAAACATACTGTTCGTGTAACGCATGTCATTCTCTCCAGGCTCCTCTCATTGTATTCATTCTATTAATTCCGAGTCAAAACGCATTCCTACATCTTGTATCTCAATATGGATCCAATTTAGACACCGATTGTTGCTGACGAAATCCTCGCTTTTCGCACTATCGCTTCGCACGCTTTCCGACCTTCCAGCACGAGTAGTCGCCGACGTATCCATCCGTGCCACCTCGCCTTGCAGTATCCTTCCTTCCTGCTGCCGCGCCCACTCGCGCATTCGCCTCCTCCCTCCCTCCTTCCCTCCCTCCCTCCCGCTCCGCCAGTCAGTTCGATACCAATGTCGTCCGCGTACGCGTCTCGCGGCGGCGCCAAGGCCAAGGGCAACGCCAGCAAGAGCAAGAAGTTCGAGCTCACGGAGGAGCAGAAGCAGGAGATCCGCGAGGCATTCGACCTCTTCGACACCGACGGCTCCGGCACGATCGACGCCAAGGAGCTCAAGGTCGCGATGCGCGCGCTTGGCTTCGAGCCGAAGAAGGAGGAGATCAAGAAGATGATCTCGGACATCGACAAGGACGGCTCCGGCACGATCGACTTCACCGAGTTTCTCGAGATGATGACGAGCAAGATGAGCGAGAAGGACTCGCGCGAGGAGATCCTCAAGGCCTTCCGGCTCTTCGACGACGACGAGACCGGCAAGATCTCGTTCCGCAACCTCAAGCGCGTGGCCAAGGAGCTCGGCGAGAACATGACGGACGAGGAGCTCCAGGAGATGATCGACGAAGCCGACCGCGACGGCGACGGCGAGATCAACGAGGACGAGTTCCTGCGCATCATGAAGAAGACGAGTCTCTACTGATATAGGCACAAGCACCCTGCACACACACACACACACATCCATGCAATCACCTAGTGTCCATTACTCTAATTGGTCCTCTCGTAGGGCTATTTGCCTACCAACCTACTCGTCGTCGTCGTCCGAGAAGGCAAAGTCCTCGACCGCGTCCTCCTCGTCCACGGCCGCCACCGCCTGCTTGAACTCGTGCAGCGACATCTTCTTCACCTTGGCGAACGTCTCGTCGTCCGTGCCGGCGCTGCCCTGCTGCTGTCGCGCGATCGCGTCCAGCTTGCGCTGCTTCTTCTTGCCGATCTTGACGGGGGTCACAACCTTCTTCTTCGTCTCGTTCTCCTCGTCGTCGTCACTCGCCTCCGAGTCGGCGTCCGCCTGCACGCCGTCCGCCGTCGTCGCGATCTTCTTCTTGAGCGCCGCCACGTCCGTCGCGAACGCCTTCTGCACCGCGCTCTCGCGCTCCGCCCGGAGGAACGCGTCGAGCTGCTCGATGTCCTTCGGCGCCGCGTCCAGCGTGCTGCGCCTCGCGCGGATCCAGTCCGAGCGCTTCTTGAGGCTGTCGACGATGCCGCGCGCGAGCGACGCCCACTTGGGGATCTTGCACGCGTCGACGAACTTGGTGAGCGTGAGTACGAGCGGCACCGCGAACTCCGGGAAGCCCACATGGAACTTGTACACGTCGCACTCGCGCTGCAGCAGCTCGAAGAGCTTGGCGATCACGAGGTCGTGTACGCGCTTGCTCTCGACGTTCGACTTGGCGAGCTTCACGCACAGGTCCAGGTCGAGCTCGCCCTGGCCCTTCGGCTCCTTGGTCGCCTTCGCTTTGCCGCCGCGGTACGACGTGCTGAACGGCGGCATCGCGAGCACCTCGAGCAGCACGGGGCTCGTCGGCACGAACGAATCAGTCGCGAACGCGATCTGCTGCAGCAGCTTGACGCACTGGAAGCGCAGCGGCGCGAAGCGGACTGTGGCCGACAGCCGCACGAGCGCGAACAGCAGCTGCGCCAGCGGGTACACGAGTGGCTTGAGCTGCGTCTCGCCCGGGTACGCGCACACGACCGCGGTCCAAACACGCAGCTGGTTGAAGAACTGCCAGTTGAGCACGCTCTTGAACGTCTCCGGGCTCGGCGCCGTGATCGTCTTGCGGACCGCGATCGCGAGCTGCCGGATGTAGATGAACGCGTGCTGGTACGAACTCGAGAGGTCGAGGCCGTAGAGCTCGACGACGCAGTTGCCGAGCAGCACGTGGTGCGGCAGCGTCGCCTCGTTCGTGAACTTGGTGTTGCGCATGTACGTGATGTAGACGCCCTTGAGCGCGAGCTCGAGGAACGGGAACGGCAGCTGCAGCGCGAGGTCGCGGATGCGCACGAACGCGAGCATGCACACGCTGTTGTTGAGCGACTTGGCCCAGAGCTTGAGCAGCGCCTTGAGCAGCCGCCGCGCGGTCTTGGGGCACGGCACCACGAACGGCACGTAGTGCGCGAGCTCGCGCAGCACGAACTGCTGCACGTCCTGGCCAGTCGTCTGCTCGAGCAGGTAGCACACGCAGCTGAAGAAGCGCCGGATGAGCAGCGCGTACTTCTTCCACTTGCGCTCGTCGATCTTGAGCTTCGGCGGCGTCTGCCCGTCGGCCTCCTTGTCGCCGCCGTCGGCCGCCGCCACGAGCCGCGCGAACGCCACGTGCGACTTGCGGAACACGTTGAGCATCAGGCGGTTGTACACGGTGCTGCTCTGGATCTCGTACATGATCTCGCCATCCTTGTTGACGTCCGCAGCGTCGCTCGAGCGGCACGCGTCGCTGAAGATCTTCATCATGCGGCGCAGGCCCGCGACCGTCGCCTTCTCGAACGCCTCCTTCTCCGTCTTCACCAGCAGCTCCATGCTGAGCGTCGTGCGGCCGCCGACCGTGGCGGCTTCCTCCATCTCCTGCTTGGCGCTGCCAGCCGCGTCATCGTCACCGTCATCGTCATCATCACCCTGCTCCTTGCCATCGTCGTCCTCGTCATCATCGTCACCGTCGTCCAGACCCGGGAACTCCGACATGTACCGCGGGTCGAGCGCGTCCTCGTCTTCCTCCTCGCTGCTGCTCTCGCCGCCGTCCATGACGTCGTCGTCATCCTGCTGCTGCTGCTTCTTCTTGCCGCCGCCGCTGCTCTTGCCCTCCTCGTCGTCCGAAAAGTTGTCGTCGCCGTCGGCGTCCGAGTCGAGGAAGTCGGCGTTCAGAAAGTCGTCGACGTCCATGTCGTCCAGGATATCGGTCTCACCTTTGCCGCGCTTGCCGGACGTCGGCTGCTCGTCCGCCGCATTCGCGCCAGTCGCTGCCGCCTTGGGCTTCCCGTTGCCGCCGTTGCGACTGTTCTTGCGGCGCTCGCGCTGCGCCTGCACCTTGCGGCGCTCGTTGCGCTGCTTGAGCTTCTGCGCCAAGTGGCCCTTGGCGATGAACTTGGCCTGCTTCTTGTTGCCGCCCATGCTTCCTGCTACTGAGCTGGTAGGGACGACGGAGCTGCTCCTGCTTGCTGCCTGCTGGCGGTTGGTTGCTGGTGCACCACTGGCTGGCAGGCTGTGGAGTAACCCAGGGTATTGAAAAGAGGTAACCGCGTAACCTCATCGACAGAGATTAGGGGAAGTTGGTAATGATAACCCTCGCATCGTGGTTCGAAGGTGTGATATCGATATGGAGCTCTCGCTTCGTTGGCTGTGTTCGTCCTTCGCCGGTGCTGGGTCTGCATGGCGCGCCCAGAGGAGCTTCGCGCGCAGGAATTGAGTATCCCCACACGGATGTCAACAACCAAATGGGTTGTAGGAGCGATGTTGACATCCGCTGTGCTCGGGAGACCTCTGCTGCATGCAGGTACCAACCCATCAGTCTCATGGTCTCTTGAAAATCTAGGACCTGTTGGGAGACCAGAGTCCTGCACAGTCGAGGACATTCTCGGAGTTCTTCATGTGCTTTCAGTTGCGTCCTCGCTCGAGAGGCTTGGTGGAGATCAAGTTTGGGCCAGTCAATGTGTTCACCATCAAGTGCGCATGATTTGGTGCTCGACGGTGACGACGGTGAGGAGACAGCGGCGCTGGAGCCCGAGACCTAGCTCCACAGAGTGGTGGGCTAAAACAAGCGGCTTGAACGCCACCAAGCAGCGGACTATCGACTTGCGCAACGAAACCAAGTAGCACAAGCGAACGAGCGGTACACTGCAACAGTGTTTCCGGTTCGAGCTCCCGACGCAGCACTTGTTTTCTACTTCTCGTCGGGTGATGTTGGAATGCTTCGACCCGAGGAGTTCGCGGTAAGTCATGGCGCGCAAAGTCTCGGAGCAGCGGCACACTGCGATTGGGATATCGAGCAGGATCGCGCTCCCTGTTAACTCGCTCGTGATCCCCCAGGACACCAGCACAGCAGCGAACCCAAGCTGCACCAGACGAGTCGACATTGGTGACCTCGATGCCATCTTTGCTTATCAGCACCAGTTTTGGGTCTTCCTGAGGTGCAAGCCGGTGAACGATTCCCGAGAGACATCGCGATCGTGCGAGACTTTGTGATCAGCTTTTACACCAAGTCGATCGAGTCGTGCCACAAGCGGGTCCAGTGGGTGAGAGCTAACGAAAGGCGGAGGAGCTGCCCAATTTCGCAAAGCCGCATTGTCACGAACTGAACCTTGGTTGCATTCCTTGTAGACTGCGAACCTCGAGCCTCGAAAAAGAAGTCAACCAGGAGCACCGGTGGCAGTCAAGTCTCCGGTATGCACCCATTGGCGATGCAATGACGACATTCGGTCGCCGCAACTCGATACTAGCGCCTTGCAAGTCTCAGCTCGCAATCGAACTCAAACTCTCCCGCGTTGTATGATACATGGTCGCGTGCAACAAGCTCGCCGGACCAGCAGCAGCCTGGCAGAGTAACGTAGGAGCCACCGTTCCAGTCGCGGAGCGCACAGAACTGGAGATCGGGTCTCTTTCTGAGAGCGAGTGGCGAGGTGGAACCGAGTAGAATGCAGCTCGATGGGACTCGGTGAGTCAGCTCGGGAACAATCCGCATTGCTGGTCGAGTTGATCGCAAAGTCCGGAACAAGTCGGGGTCGTGCAGAAGACAGCAGAAAGGTGCGGCGAAAGTCTGACGGTCGAGCGGCAAGTCGACCTCGGATCTCCCCACGGCGATCCGAGTCGTGAACACGAGCTCAGCGTCATCGACGCACAAGTTTTGCGGGAGAGCAAACTGGGAAACTGAGGTTCGTGATCGCCGCAAGTCAATGATTTGTGCGGGAGCGAGCGAGTGGGTCGCACGCAGTACGTGGCGATGGCACACACGTAGTACCTTGGATGGTGCAGACATGGAGCGAGCGAGCGAGCGCGAGCTCTCGCACGCCATGAAAGCTGAAGGGTGCTGGTGCAGCAGTCCAGAGCTTGTCGTCCCCTTGGTCGCGCTCGAAAGAAAGCATGTGGTGCGACACCTGCGTTCCCATTCGACTCGTTCCATACAAACTCTCCTACTAAACGTCCTTGACTGTATTTCTGTTGCGTGCTTGTGAGTAACAGCCAAAGTCACTTGGAGTTTGTATGGGAGATCCAAATCCGAGACCGCCACCAGCAAATCACCTCATTCGCCAACTCGCCTCGCGGAGACAATCAATCATTAAGTACCAAAGTATGGGCGCGGCGCTCGTCAAGCGCTGCTTCTCGTCCGACGCGGACCACGCCGACGCTGCGTACGCGACTCCCAAGCGCGTCGCGAGTGCCGAAGATGACGCGGCCGCCGTCGCGCTCGCGCGGCGCACGCGGCAGCTGCGCGCGCTCGAGGCGCAGATGGCGCAGCTCAAGCAGCTGAGCGTTGGCGCGCGCGTGGTCCAGACGCCGCTCTCGCGCTCGCTGGCGTCGTCGTACTCGACGACTATGTCCGAGAGCTCCTTCGTGGGCTCGCAGGGCTGTCATAGTCACCTGCAGCAGCAGCCGCAGGACGACGACATCCTCGACATGGTCATGGCCAACGCCGGGCTCGCGTTCCACCCGAAGCAGCAGTGGCGCGGCAACGGGAACGGGGTGGCGACGGCCACGACGCGGCGCTCACCGCTCGCCAGCTCGCTGCCGACGCTCTCCGCGCCGCCGCCCGCGCGCCCGGCGCCGCTGCTGCGCCGCAGCTCCACGAGCTCGTTCCGCGCGCTGCTGCCGGACGCGTACGCGCTGCAGGAGGTGCTGGGCTCCGGCACGACGTCCACATGCTACCGCTGCGAGCGGCGCGCGGACGGCGCCGCGTTCGCCTGCAAGGTGATCGACAAGCGCCGCCTCGCGCTCTCGACGCGGCAGCGGCACGACATCGCGTTCCAGCTGCGCCGCGAGGTGGACGTGCTCCGGCGCGTGGACCACCCCAACATCGCGCGCCTCGAGGAGGCGTTCGAGAACGACGCGTACCTGATCCTGATCATGGAGCTGCTCGACGGCGGCGAACTCTTCGACGCCATCGTCGAGCGCGGCCGCTTCGCCGAGCGGGACGCCGCGCAGGTCGCGCGCTCCGTGCTCTCCGCTCTGCAGTACATGCACGCGCTCGGCGTCGTGCACCGCGACCTCAAGCCCGAGAACATGCTGCTCGCGCGCGACGAGCGCGGCGGCGACGAGGCGCTCACGGTCAAGATCATCGACTTTGGCTTCGCCAAGTTCCTCGCGGGCGAGCACGGGACGACGACGTCGTTCCTCGGCACGGGCGGGTACCTCGCGCCGGAGATCCTGCTGCACCACCCGTACACCGCGGCTGTCGACATGTGGGCGTTCGGTGTGCTGCTGTATCTGCTGCTCTGCGGACGGGTGAGTTTAGTTGAGTGGGTGGCTGAGTGGTGCTTGAGCTCTGGATCTGATGTCTCTCTCGCCATGTCCACAGCTCCCGTTCGCGGCGTCGACGCACCTGCGGCCGAACCAGAAGATCACGTCGCTGTATCGGCTGACGTTCCCATCCAAGTACTGGGCCGACGTGAGTCCGGAGGCGCGCGATCTCGTGCAGCGCCTGCTCGTGCTCAACCCACGCAAGCGCCTCACCGCGAAGGTGTGCTTGCTACCTGCTGGTTCTTCCAGAGTGGGAATCTCTATGAAGGTGCTGACGAGAGCTCTGCTGTGTGTCGTGTGTGGCTCAGGATGCGCTCAGGCACGTGTGGCTGCAGTGAGCTGCTCGTCCCTCGTATTTATTATCGCTCTTGCGTGACACTCACGCGCCGACGAGAGAGAGAGAGAGAGCTCTGCAGGCGCGACGCAGTGTACAAGTAGGAGCGCCCAGGCTTGTAAATCCTCCTCAACACGCCGCCGCGGTGCTCTCCTCCGTGCGTACACTGCTTCCTGACGGCGGGTGCGTGCGAAACGACCTGCGCGTGTACGTGTCTGTTCATGCGCAACCTTTCCAAGCCGACGACGCCGACGCCTGCGAGCACGCGCACCCCTCACTCTCCGATTCTCCAGCAAGAGAGAACAGGAAGACACGGAAGGGCTGAAGGATGGACACCAAGATCCTGCTCGCGGACGAAGAGCGCGACGACGTGGCGCCGGAGATCCTGCTCGGTCAGGCGTTCAACCCGCAGCTGTTGCCGCGCTTCAGCTACAGGCGCACGAGCTCCAACTTCTCGATCGGTGACGCGGGGTCGCGGGCCCCGAGCGTCTACGAGCATGGGGCCGCGAAGCTCGCGAAGGAGGACCTGTCGAGTGCGGACGCGCTGCTCGCTGGCGGCGTGAATGCCATGAACGCGACGCTCGCGGCCGCGGTGGAGGAAGCGCTCGGCACGCCGATCCCGAGCCTCGAGGTGCGGTTTCGCGACGTGCGTATCACGGCGCACTTGACGCAGACGTCGGCCGGGAAGCCCGAGGTGCCGAACCTGCTGACGCCGCTCAAGCGCGGCATCACGCAGTGCTGCTCCAAGAAGCGCGTGGTGGACAAGGAGATCCTGCGCGGCATCAGCGGCGTGTTCAAGCCCGGCCGCATCACGCTCGTGCTTGGGCAACCCGGGTCGGGCAAGTCGGCGCTCATGAAGATCCTGAGCGGCCGCTTCCCGCTCGACAAGACCATCGAGTTCTCCGGCGACATTCGGTACAACGGCACGGACCGCGCCGAGCTGCTGGCGACGCTGCCGCGCTTCGTGGGCTACGTGGACCAGAAGGACCAGCACTACCCGCGGCAGACAGTGCTGGAGACGTTCGAGTTCGCGCACAAGTGCTGCGCCGGGAAGGGGCTCGAGCCCTGGATGGTACAGGCGCTGAGCAACTGCACGGCCGAGCAGCACGCGCATGCGCTGGAAGTCGTCACTGCGCACCACCGCCACGGCCCCGAGCTCGTCGTCAAGAATCTCGGGCTCGAGCGCTGCAAGAACACGATCGTGGGGGACGCCATGCTGCGCGGCGTCTCGGGCGGTGAGCGCAAGCGCGTGACGACCGGCGAGATGGCGTTCGGGCTCAAGAAGGTGCACCTGATGGACGAGATCAGCACGGGCCTCGATTCGGCGGCGACGTTCGACATCGTGAGCACGCTCAAGAGCCTAGCGTTCAACTTCAAGAAGACGGTCGTGGTCTCGCTGCTGCAGCCACCGCCCGAGGTCTTCGACCTCTTCGACGATGTGCTCATCATGAACGACGGCCACATCATGTTCCATGGCCCTCGCGAGCTGGCGCTGCCGTACTTCCAGGACTTGGGCTTCACCTGCCCGCCGCGTCGCGATGTCGCTGACTTCCTGCTCGACCTCGGCACGGACAAGCAGCATGTGTACGTGGAGCAGCGTGGCAAGGCGAAATCGGTGCCGTTCCTCGCGGCGGACTTCGCCGAGCGCTTCCGGAACTCCGACATCTTCCAGGACACGCTCAAGCACTTGGACAGCCCCGTGCCGGAGAACATGCAGAACAGGGTCACGCAGTGCCTGGGCTCGCCGTTCCGGCAGACGTTCGCGGAAGACCTCGTCGTGCTCGTGCACCGGCAGATGCGCATGACGCTGCGCAACCGAGCGTTCCTTATCGGGCGAGCGTTCATGGTGATCGTCATGGGGCTGCTCTACGGCTCGACGTTCTGGCAGATGAACGACACGAACGCGCAGCTCGTGCTCGGGCTGCTCTTCTCGAGCGCCATGTTCCTCTCAATGGGGCAGGCGTCGCAGGTGCCGACGTTCATGGAGGCGCGCGCGGTGTTCTACAAGCAGCGCGGGTCCAACTTCTTCCGCTCTTCGGCGTACGTGCTGGCGTCGTCGCTGACGACGATCCCGTTCGGCGTGATAGAGACGCTGCTCTTCGGCTCCACGGTGTACTGGATGGGCGGATACGTGGGACTCCTGGACCGCTTCGTGGTGTTCCTCTTCACGCTCTTCCTGTGCCAGATGTTCTTCACGAGCTTCTTTTTTCTCCTCTCGGCCGCGGCGCCGAGTCTGACGATCGCGCAGCCGGCGATGATGGTCTCGATCCTCTTCTTCATGCTCTTCAGCGGGTTCCTGATGGCGAAGGACAACATCCCGGAGTACTTCGTCTGGATCTACTGGATCGACCCGCTCGCGTGGTGCATCCGCGGGCTGAGCGTGAACCAGTACACGGCACCGCGGTTCAGTGTCTGCGAGTACAAGGGCATCGACTACTGCTCGCGCTTCGGCGGCAAGACCATGGGTGAGTACAGCCTGAGTCTGTTTAGCTTCACGGGCGAGCAGCGGTGGATCTACTTCAGTTGGATCTACTTTGCCGGCGGGTACGTCTTCCTGGTGTTCGCAGCGTACCTGGCGCTCGAGTACAAGCGCTACGAGAGTCCGGAGAACATGACGGTTGTGCAGACGGAGCTGGAGGACCAGGACGTGTACGTGGCAGCCCCGGAGACGCCGAAGATGAGCGAGCGCGCACCACCGATGAACGAGTTCCCGCCTGGACGTGGCCATCGAGCATCGCGCTCCTCTGCTGGCGTCTCGGGCACGACGGTCACGATCCCAGTCGAAGAACATCGGCGCAGCATCATCCCTGTGTCGCTCGCGTTCCAGGACCTGTGGTACTCGGTGCCGCTCCCAGGAGCCGCCTCGAAGGACGAAGAGATCGATCTCTTGAAAAGTGTCTCTGGGTTCGCACTGCCTGGCACGATGACTGCGCTCATGGGCTCGTCCGGCGCGGGCAAGACGACGCTCATGGACGTGATCGCGGGCCGCAAGACGGGCGGACGCATTCGCGGCAAGATCCTGCTGAACGGCTTCCCGGCCACCGACCTTGCGATCCGCCGATGCACCGGGTACTGCGAGCAGATGGACATTCACTCGGAGTCGGCGACGGTGTACGAAGCGCTCGTGTTCTCTGCGATGCTGCGTCAGGACGCGCGCGTGCCAAGTTCGGAGAAGCTCGCGTCCGTGAACGAGTGCATCGAGCTGCTGGAGCTCGAGCCGATCGCGGACAAGATCATCCGCGGGTCGTCGACAGAGCAGATGAAGCGAATCACGATCGGCGTGGAGCTGGCGGCGGCTCCGAGCATCTTGTTCATGGACGAACCGACGAGCGGACTCGACGCACGCTCGGCCAAGCTCATCATGACGGGTGTGCGGAAGATCGCGAACACGGGTCGCACCGTCGTGTGCACGATCCACCAACCGAGCACCGAGGTGTTCAACCTCTTTGACTCGTTGCTGCTGCTGCAGCGCGGCGGCCGCACAGTGTTCTTCGGAGAGCTTGGCGAAGACTCGGCGAACCTCATCCGCTACTTCCAGGCGGTACCGGGCGTCAAGCCGATCATTCCGGGCTACAACCCTGCAACGTGGATGCTCGAGTGCATCGGCGCTGGCGTCGGGAACAAGTCTGTCGTTGCTCCTGCTGCTGCTGAAGCGCACAATGGAGGCGCCACCATCGCCACCGTGACGGTCGTCAAACCGGACAGCGAGAGCACGCCGCTGGACTTTGCCGACTTCTTCGCGCAGAGCGACCAGAAGACGCTGCTCGAGGAGGACCTGGACCAGGAGGGCGTGCTGCGGCCGTCGCCGTACCTGCCGGAGCTCAAGTTCGGCAAGAAGCGCGCGTCGCGAGCGCCCACGCAGCTCCACCTACTGTGCGCGCGTTTCTTCCGCATGTACTGGCGCACACCGACGTACAACCTCACGCGGCTCATGATCAGCGTGGCGCTCGGCGCGATCTTCGGCGTGATCTACCAGGGCACGGACTACTCGACGTTCAGCGGCGCGAACGCTGGTGTGGGGCTCATCTTCGTCAGCACGATGTTCATCGGCATCATCGGCTTCAACAGCGTCATGCCGATCGCAGCGGAGGAGCGCACGGCGTTCTACCGCGAGCGCGCGTCGCAGACGTACAACGCGCTCTGGTACTTTGTTGCGGGCACGGTGGCAGAGATCCCGTACGTGTTCCTCTCGACGCTGCTGTACGTGGCGATCCTGTTCCCGAGCGTGGGCTTCACGGGCTACGGGCGCTTCTTCTTCTACTGGTTCATCGTCGCGCTCAACGTGTTGCTGCAAGTGTACCTCGGGCAGCTCATGGTGTACGTGTTACCGAGCGTCGAGGTGGCGTCGATCCTCGGTGCGCTGCTCAACTCGATGTACATGCTCTTCGCGGGCTTCAACCCGCCAGCGGGCGACATCCCCACGGGCTACAAGTGGATCCACTACACGTCTCCGCCGACGTACAGCATCTCGGTGCTAGCGTCGCTCGTATTCGCTGAGTGCCCCGACGACCCGGCGGAGCGCGCGGCGCACCACTACCTCGGCTGCCAGAAGCTCTCGAGTGTGCCGCCGCAGTACGACGAGCTGACGCTCAAGGAGTACATCGAGAGCGCGTTCGACATGCGCCACGACCACATCGCGCGCGACACGCTCGTCATCGCCGTGCTCATCGTCTCCTTCCGCTTCTTCGCGCTGCTCGGGCTCCGCTACGTGAGCCACCTCAAGCGCTGACGAGCTTCGGGAGGTCGATCTCTCTCTCATCGGTGATGCATGTCTGTCCATCCATCCATCCGATCGAGTATCCCGTAGAGCTGGCACTGCATCCTTCATACACCGTGCATCCTGTTGCTTTCGCATTGCTGCGAGCGTGTGCAATCTTCATGAAACCTGCTGTACAAGTTGGACAAGTAGGGAAGGTTGAGCTGTACAGGTGTACCAGTTCGAGAGCTGTACAGATGCACAAATTTGAACCTGGCGCCGTTACGCGTAGCGCGTCCAACCAGTGAACTCAAACTTGCTGCTGCTGTCCGTCGATCGCCAGACTTGCTTCTCGCTCTCTTTCCCCAGCGACGACGATGGCGACCAAGGCGACGAAGAACGACGAGTGCGTGCGCGTGATGGTGCGCATCCGGCCGAGCAGCAGCAAGGAGAAGCAGGACGGGCGCCAGATCGTCGCGACCGCCAACTTTGAGCGCGCCGAGGTGTCGGTCGTGAACCCGGCGGGGGCCGCGAGCGAGCCGCCCAAGTCGTTCACGTTCGACGCCGCGTTCGGCTGCAACTCGACGCAGCAGCAGGTGTACGACGCCGCGGCGACCGCGATCGTCGAGGCGGTCATGGAGGGCTACAACGGCACGATCTTCGCGTACGGCCAGGTGCGTCCTCGTCCTACCGCAACTGTCCGCGTTGCATGAAGCTGTGAGCTCACTCGACGTGCTTCTCGGTGCTCAGACTGGCGCGGGCAAGTCGCACACGATGGAGGGCTACGGCGACCAGCCGGGCATCATCCCGAACTCGTTCAAGCACATCTTCGACAAGGTCGCGATCTCCACGAACAAGCGCATCCTCGTGCGCGCGTCGTACCTCGAGATCTACAACGAGGAGATCCGGGACCTGCTCTCGAAGGACCCGAAGGCGAGCCTCGACCTCAAGGAGAATGTCGACTCGGGCGTGTACGTCAAGAACCTCACGGCGCAGGTCGTCAAGGACGCCGCGGAGATCGACCACGTGATGCAGACCGGCAAGAAGAATCGCAGTGTCGGCGCGACGCTCATGAACCAGACATCGTCGCGGTCCCACTCGCTCTTCACGATCGTCGTCGAGTGCCTGAGCGAGAACGGCGTGGACGGCAAGGACCACGTATGCGTGGGCAAACTCAACCTCGTCGACCTCGCCGGTAGCGAGCGGCAGTCCAAGACCGGCGCCACGGGCGACCGGCTCCAGGAAGCCAACAAGATCAATCTCTCGCTCTCGGCGCTCGGCAACGTCATCTCGGCGCTCGTGGACGGCAAGTCCAAGCACATCCCGTACCGCGACTCGAAGCTCACGCGGCTGCTGCAGGACTCGCTCGGGGGCAACACGAAGACCGTGATGATCGCGAACTGCGGGCCGGCCGACTACAACTACGAGGAGACGCTCACGACGCTGCGGTACGCGAGCCGCGCCAAGAACATCAAGAACAAGCCCAAGATCAACGAGGACCCCAAGGACGCGATGATCCGCGAGTTCCAGGAGGAGATCGAGGAGCTCAAGGCCAAGCTGCTCGCGATGGAGCAGCAGGGCTCGGGCGCTGGAGGAGACGGGTTCGCGTCAGGAGGAGCGAGCGGCGCTGCATACGCTGGACCGAGCGCGCCGCCAGAGATCGTCGAGGTCGAGAAGATCGTCGAGCGGATCATCATCGAGAAGGGCGTGAGCGAGGAGGAGGCCAAGGCGATCGCAGACAAGGCGCAGCGCGAGAAGGAGGAGATGCTCCAGACGGCGCAGAACGAGATCGCGCTGGCAGCGAAGGACAAGGCGCTCGCGGAGCACAACAAGCGCGAGGTCGAGCTGCAGCTCGAGCGCGAGCACAGGCAAGCCGAGGAGCTCGAGCGGCAGCAGAAGGCGCTCGTGGACAAGCTCGCGTCGCTGCAGGCGAAGCTGCTCATCGGCGGTGAGATGATGACGAAAGCTGCGCAGCAGGAGGACGAGCTGCGCCGCACAAAGCTCGAGCTCGAGGAGCGCAAGCGACAGGAGCTCAAGCTCGCGCGCGACCTCGCGGAGCAGGAGGAAGGGAACCTCATGCGCGAAGAGAAGTACCAGTCGCTGCAGGAAGAGGCCGAGGCGAAGGCGAGGAAGCTCAAGAAGGTGTACACGAAGGTGAAGGAGGTGCTCGCGGACATCAAGCAGATGGAGAAGGGGCACAGCCGCGAGCGCGAGGACCTGCTCGACACGATCCGCCAGCTCACGGCGCAGCTCAAGCTCAAGACGCTCATCCTCGAGTACTTCATGCCTCTGGAAGCTATCAACCTGCTCGAGAGCCGCGTGCACTGGAACGACGAGGAGGACGACTACACGCTCGACAAGCTCGAGCTCGCGGGCAACACGCTGCGGCCGCGGACGCGCCCGCCGTCGGCGAGCGGACTGAAGCGGCCCGAGACGTCGTCCGAGGGCAAGAACCGCAGGAAGTACATGTCCCCAGACCTGGATGACGGCGGCGAGGAGGACGAGATCGCGCTCGCGGAGGAGATGGAGCTTGCGCGGAACCCGTTCTTCGTGTACGTGTCGGACGAAGAGGGCGACGGGTACGCGCCGGCATCGAGCCGCAAGAAGCCGACAGCGGCGAGCGGCTCCGGTTCGGGTTCGAGTTCGCGGCCGAAGACTGCGAAGAAGTCGTCGTCGTCGTCCCGGTCGTCGTCCAAGACCAGCAGCAGCAGCAGCAGCTCGAAGCGACCAGAAACCGCGTCGTCCAAGCGCCGCAGTGAGAAGTAGCTCTCTCGTAGTATACGAAAGGTTACCCGTGCCTACGAGCGCTCCAGGACACTACAGCACACAGAGACCAAGGCGCGATGTAGGCAAGAGTACACAGCAAGGAAGCATTGAACTCTTGATACTGTAACAAGGTACGAGAATCAGCTTCAGAGGTGGTAGAATGGGTCTGGAGATGACGCAGAGCAGCTGCTGCGCGAGGCGCTCGGCGGCGAGTCCAAGCGCATCGCGGCCACCTTCGGATCCAGTCGCGTGCCGCGATACAACGAGCAACGGAACGCGCGTTCGGTCGGCTTCCACGTCCACTTTAATATGTACAACAGGACGCCGGACCTCATCGTCGATCTCACCGCCGCCCGCTTTGACAGGGGGCCACCCGCGCTGATCGACGAGCACATCTACGCACAGCTCCGCGAGCTGCCGACTCTGATCGCGCACTCGCGGCGCCTGCGCGCCTTCCCGGACCTCCAGTTCTACCTCTGGAAGGCGATCCTCACGTCGACGGCGATGAACGCGGAGCACGACGACGACGACATGTTCGACGTCGACAACTGGCTCTGGTTCGTCGAGGAAGACAGGATACCGCCGGTGTGTATTCGGATGCGCGACAAGCTTGTCACGGGCGCCGCGATGGAGTTCTTCACGACGCTGCCAGAGCACAACATGGAGAAGCGGCTCGCGCGCGTGCGACGACGACGCTGTCATGCCAGACGTGATCGAGCTGGTTCTGGGGTTAGAGAACAGTCCCGAGCGCAAGGGTCTCTACCCGCCTCCGATCGTCGAGGCGCTGCTCGGCCGCGTGTTCGCGAGCCCCACGCGCCAGTTCGCCGTTCGAGGCTTGGAGCTCAACCACTTCCACACGCTCGCGGGGGAAGAGCTCGTGATCGCGTCGCGGCCACTAGCCAAGTGCCACGACGTGTACAAGATTGCAAAGGTGAGTATCGATACTGGTCCATTCGCGCTGCGTGCGCTGATCAGCGGCAGCCAGGTGAACCCAACTAGTTCGCCCGCAACAAGGAACATGCTCATCAGCTTGAAGACGGTAAGCTTGGAGCTCAATAAACTCCGTGGTCCTGACGTCGTAGCCGTGTGCTCGACGCTGCGGTATTACTCTCGACTGCGGCAGATCTCAATCTACGGGCAACTCAAGGCTGCGTTCACCGTCGACGGCACATGAACAGCGGCGATAGCCCGCGTCATGGCTGATCCTGTCGGCGTTCTCCTGGAGCGGAACGCAGTGGCGAGTGGTGGTGGCGGCGATTCAAGTTCTGCACTACCGGAGCGCGAGATCCTCGTGTGCCGCGTGAAGCGAGACACGAAGTTCTACGAGAGCGCGAGCGTCGCACCGCAGCCGCTCCACATAATCGACAGCGAGTGCGAGGTTGAAGTGCTGGTGCGGGAGGAGAACGAGTGGACGTGTGCAGTGGTGCCTGGCGTCAGACTCGGCTGGGTGAAGCGCGACGAAGTTGCGAGCACCGAGCGCGAGGCAGTGGACGCGGACTCCAGCGTCCGGGCATCGGCTTTCTACTCAGCTACATTGACTTGAGCAAGCTGAGGAGGAGACCAGGGTTCCTACATCCACCGATCCCCTTCGCAGCGCACTGTGCTCAAGAGGCAGAGGCTCGGTAGTCCCTCGAGAGATTCGGGAGTCGAGTGGCTTCGACGTTCCGGTTCAGCTACCGCACTGCCGCCGAGATCGAGGTGACTTTGCAGCGCTGCGCGAACATCAGCAGCATCAACTTGATCAACTCCAGCGTGAGCGACGAAGCGCTGCATGCGCTTATCGACGCGTTCGAAGGTGGACGCGGCAGCAAGCTGGAGGTACTCAACCTGAACTTGAATGCTCTCATGTATGAGACGTTCGGCAGGCTGGCGCGATGCCTGTACGACCCGACGAAGCTTCCGGTGTTGCGAGAGCTCCACCTCGTGATACCGACGATGAGTACCGAGACGTTCGCGAGTATCCACGAGATGCTGTGCGTCAATGACAAACTGCGCTACCTCCACCTGCCGGGGCCATACCCGTATCGGACCAACGCTATCGATCCGGAGATGATCAAGCGACTGCGGATCAACGACTAATGCCAAGGAAAGACGGTCGTGTCGAAGCTCTCCTTGCGCAAGAAGCTGGTGTTCATCAGCATGCTTCACCGTACTCCGAGCTCGGCTCCAGCAGCTCCTCGCCACGACATCGACAGCTTCATGGTGTCTGGGATCTTCTGCTTTGCTGGAGACAGCTTCAAGCGTCGGATCATGTGGGAGCAGTATCCATGACAAGACTGATGGTGCTGTGTCGCCTGTGCGGTGTGGAGGTGACCTCGCGACAGAGAGAGCAGCAGCACCCTCAAGTTCACAGTTCACATGAGTACTTGCATTCCTCGCTTCATCCCTGCTGTCAAAAACGGGAGGTTGGAAGAATCGAGACGACAGCCACTCAGGGGTTCTGCTGCGCGTTCAAGCCGATCGCGTTGAGCATACCGAAGAGCGGCGCATGCACCTCGTCGTGGTGCGGCAGCGCCTTCATGCGCTGCAACCACGCGTGCACCTTGGGGAACTTGGCGAAGTCGTACCCCATGGCCTCGAGCTGGTCGTACTCGCAGTACGCCGCGAAGTCGGCGATCGTCGGCGCGTCC
>JAASGA010000391.1:0-20964 GCA_023334105.1 Globisporangium nodosum
GTCTCTCTCTCTCTCTCTCTCTCTCTCTCTCTCTCTCTGCGATCTGCGACCTGGAACTTGCACAGCTCTGTTCTGCCGCCGGTGCTACAAGTACGACTGCGACTACCACGGCTGCCAAGACGCGCCAAAGCTGGTGCGTCTCGAGGCTGCTAGTGTGTCGTGGTCGTTGCGCTGACCGCTCAGTCGTGACCGTGCTGTTGGAACAGGATATCACAGAGCAGAACGCGGTGGCCGAGAAGATCCGGAAGAAGACGAGCGTGGCGAACACGGGACGCAACTGCGGCAACCAATGCTTCCTCGGCCGCATGGGGACTTCACAGTTCTCCAAGGCGCGCGCGATCTCGACGGCGTTTGGCTGGGACAGCCAGAAGCGCCTCGCGTGCGCGCGCGCGTACTTCATCTGCTCGGGCAACTTCTGCGACATCGCCAAGATGCTCGGCGACAAGACGTGTCTCGAGGTCGCCGAGTTCTGCGACTTTTACGAGATCAACGAGATGAGTTTGGCAGAGGAGGTGCGCTGGGACTGCGTGTGGAGATGTTGACACTGTGGTGGCGCGTTCACCTATCGTGTTGACTTTGTGTGCTGCTCGTATTCATTCGTAGCGGAAGCTGCAGTGGAAGCTGAAGCGCGGCGGTCGGAAGAAGAAGATGACGCCGTCCATCTCGCACCTGCAGTGTACGTCACGCTGCACAGTTCTGCATGAAACGCGTCGTCCCAGATACGCCCTGCTGCTGCAGTCATGCAGCTTGGCCACCCGGACGACGCACATTGATAGCAAGCGGTCGGGAGTCACGATTGTGTTCTACTGTCTGCTACTTCCACGACGGATGTTCCTCCTGGGTCGCTTGAGCAATGCGATCGCCAGGCTCGTCCGTGGACACAGTTCTTCATTCAAGAGAACTCCGATGCTGATCACACGAACTGACGGTGTTGCGACGCTGCCAACATACTCGCAGATACGAACTCCAGACTCGTGGACGGCGTTCCGACCAAGTACGTTTGTTCCTTCTTCCGTCTCACTCAGTCTGCCTGCTGATGCTGGACGAGACCTCTGGCTGACACTCTCTTGCGAATGGCATACAGAATCGAGCCGTGCGCGCACGCCGGTCCGTGCGACCAGAACTGCTCGTGTATCGCGGATGGCGTGTTTTGCTCCAAGCTGTGCAACTGCGTGCACCGAGACTGCCAGATCTTCTACCACGGCTGCAAGTGTCTCCGAGGTCGGTGTCGGACGAAAGCATGTCCGTGCTTCGCGGCGGGAAGGGAGTGCGATCTCGACCGATGCGTATTGTGCTGCGCCGAGGAGATCGCAGAGAGATCGGACCCAGCGAGCAAGAGCAGCGGGGGGAACGACGTCAGTGATGCCACAAAGCCTGTCGCGGTGGTGCCAGCATCGAGCGGAGCGACTGCGAGTGCGAGTGCGAGCACCTCGTGCCAGAACCGCAACTTGACGCTCGGGAAGTTCAAACACACGCGCGTGGGGAGGTCGACGGCGAGCGACGCCGGCTGGGGGCTCTTTGTCGACGAGTTCGTGGCGAAGGACGAGTTCCTGATCGAGTACATAGGCGAGATGGTGACGCACGAAGAAGCCGAGCGGCGCGGCGCGGTGTACGACAAGCTCAACCGGAGGTGCGTGGTTAGGCAGTGTGTTGTACGAGGGGTCTTGCGATCCTGACCGTAGCTGCTTGTCGTGCGTAGCTACCTGTTCAACCTGGACTCTGGCACCGTGGTGGACTCGACGCGGAAGGGAAACAAGACACGGGTGGGTTCCTTGGCGTATAGCAAGTGTGAAGGCGCGCGTCAGGCTCTCGTCGCTAACGCTTGTGTTCGATGGTATGGCCACCACCAGTTCATCAACCACGACTCGGCGAAGCCGAACTGCTTCGCCAAGATCGTGAACGTCAACAGCGACTACCGCATCGGCATGTACGCGCTCCGCGACATCGAGCCGCACACGGAGCTCTTCTTCGACTACCGCTACGACCAGGAGTTCCACAACGTGAACCTGCACAAGCAGCCGACCGTGACTGAGTGGATGAAGGAGGCGAAGGAGCAGCAGCAGCAGCAGCAGCGGCGGCAAGCGCTGCCGCCTCGCAAGCCTGTGACATTCTGATGCGTGTCAACAGTTTACGGTTAAAACGCCGCGATTTACCTAACTCGTGTGCTTTTAGCTCTAAAACCGCGGTCTACTTCAAGCAGCCGCTCATTCTCGATCTTCCCCGCTCACTACCACACGTCACAGGAGATGATGGCGCTGCTCCCGACGCTGCTCGGCTGCTGCTGCTTCCTCTTCGTATCGCTGATCACCGCAGAGATCCCGCGCGCCTGCGAGCCTGCGCACGCCGAGTTGCCGTTCTGCAACACGTCGCTGGCGACGGCGGCGCGCGTGGACGACCTGCTGGCGCGGCTGGAGCTGCGCGAGAAAGTGTGGCTGCTGACGGCACGCGCGAGCCCGAAGGGGGACGTGCCGCGCATCGGGCTGCCCGAGTACAACTGGGGCGCCAACTGCGTGCACGGCGTACAGTCCACATGCGGCTCGCGCTGCGCCACGAGCTTCCCGAACCCCGTGAACCTCGGCGCGCTCTTCGAGCCGAGCGCCGCGCTCGAGATGGCGCAGGTCGTGGGCTGGGAGCTGCGCGCGCTCTGGCTCGAAGGCGCGCGTGAGAACTACGCGGCCGGCCCGCACCTCGGGCTCGACTGCTGGTCGCCCAACATCAACGTCAACCGCGACCCGCGCTGGGGCCGCAACATGGAGACGCCGTCCGAAGACCCGCTTGTGAACGCGCGCTACGGCGTCGCCTACACGCGCGGGCTCCAGGAGGGCAAGGACCCGCGGTACCTCCAAGCGGTCGTCACGCTTAAGCACTGGCTCGCGTACTCGTTCGAATATTACGCCGGCGTCGACCGCATGGAGTTCGACGCAATCGTGTCCAAGTACGACTTCGCCGACACGTACTTGCCGGCGTTTCGCGCCGCGGTCGTCGACGCCGGCGCCAAGGGCGTCATGTGCGCCTACAACAGCCTCAACGGCGTGCCCATGTGCGCGAACGACGCGATGACGCGCCGGCTGCTGCGCGGCACGCTGGGCTTCGACGGCTACGTCACGAGCGACTCGGGCGCGCTCCGCGGCATCTTCGAGAAGCGCCACTACACGGAGACGCTCTGCGACGCCGGGCGGCTGGCGATCCAGAGCGGCACGGACGTGAACAGCGGTGGCGTGTACCACGACTGCCTCGAGAAGCTCGTGGCCGACAAGACGCTCGACGTTGCAGTCGTGGACGAAGCGGTGCGCCACACGCTCGCGCTGCGCTTCCAGCTCGGGCTCTTCGATCCGATCGAGGACCAGCCGTACTGGCACGTGCCGCCGAGCGAGGTGAACTCGCCGTCAGCGCAGAAGCTCAGCCTCGAGATGACGCGCAAGTCGCTCGTGCTGCTGCAGAACCACAACGCGACGCTGCCGCTGCGCAAGGACAGCACGAGGCTCGCGGTGGTCGGGCCGCACGCGGATGCGCGCGCGGGCATGATGGGCAACTACTACGGGCAGATCTGCCACGGCGACTATCTCGAGCTCGGCTGCGTGCAGACGCCGGTCGATGCGCTCAAGCACAAGGTCGAGCACGTGGTGTATGCGCGCGGGTGCAACATCAACGACACGTCGACGTCCGGGTTCGCGGAGGCGTTCGCGGCTGTGAAGCAGTCGGACGCGGTGGTGCTCTTCTTGGGCATCGACACGACCATCGAGCGTGAGGCTGCGGACCGCGAGAACATCGAGTTGCCGGCCGTCCAGATGCAACTGCTCAAGGGCGTGCGGCGGCTCGGCAAGCCGACGGTCGTCGTGCTCTTCAACGGCGGCGTGATCGGCGCCGAGGAGATCATCCTGCACGCCGACAGCCTCGTCGAGGCGTTCTACCCGGGCTTCTACGGCGCGCAGGCGGTCGCGGACGTGCTTTTCGGCGACCACAACCCCGGAGGCAAGCTGCCAGTGACCATGTACCGCTCCAACTACGTCGACTCGGTGCCGATGAAAAGCATGAGCATGACGGACTACCCGGGGCGGTCGTACAGGTACTACAAGGAGGTGCCCGTGTTCCCGTTCGGCTTCGGTCTGAGCTACACCACATTCTCCATCGCGTCTGCTGGCGGCAGTCGAGCTCGCAGCGGCGAGCACAGCCCCGGCGCCATGTTCAAGCGCACGCAGTCGGTCACTACAGACCTCCCGGCGAAGTACAGCATCGTGGTCTCGAACGATGGCAACGTCACTGGCGACGAGGTCGTGTTCGCGTTCTTCCGGCCGCTGGCGACAGACGCCACGGGGCCGGCGACGCTGCTAAACCAGCAGCTCTTCGACTACCAGCGCGTGAGCCTCGCCCCGCAGCAGGTCGCGGAGCTCGAGTTCCACGTGAAGGACACGACACTGGCGCTCTTCGACGCCGCGGGCAACCTCACGCTCTTCCCGGGCTTCTACGAGATCTTCTTCACGAACGGCGCGGCCCAGCGCGTCGCCTTCCTCGTGCGTCTCGAGGGCGAGCAGCGCATCATTCGGCCGTCCGAGATCCCAGCGGCGTCCCACGAACAGGACGAGAAGGTGGCCTCTGGCCCCTCGTTCTCGGCGCAAACTGGCGCGCTGACTGCGGTCGAGTAGCACTCTCGTGTCCGACGAAGTTGCACGTACCATGTTGCATGAACGTGTTGACACGTTTGCCAACTGTTTCAAGTGTGTCTTTTGCCTCCCGTCACCTCCTGCCTGCCTGCCTGTCTCGAGGCACTCGTTCGCCTTCGCAGCAGCACCCGCAAGACACGCGGGAGATCAGCAGGAGATCGTCGTCGTGGATCGCAAGATGGACTACTACGAGATCCTCGAGGTGCCTCGCGGCGCGAGCGACCAGGAGATCAAGAAAGCGTACGTGTGTGTGTCGATCGATCGATCGATCGAGAGGAGACGGACGCCCAGGACCAACTGGATGCTCACTTGCCGCTCGCCATGGTTGCGCAGCTACCGCAAGCTCGCGATGAAGTGGCACCCGGACAAGAACAAGAACAACCCGGGCGAGGCGCAGTACAAGTTCCAGGAGGTCTCAGAGGCCTACGACGTGCTCAGCGACCCGCAGCGCCGCGCGGTCTTCGACCAGTACGGCTACGACGGCCTCAAGAATGGCGTGCCGGACGACAACGGCGACATGCGCGACGGCTACGCCTTCAACGAGCGCGCGTCCGAGGAGGTGTTCGCCAAGTTCTTCGGCTCGGCGAACCCGTTCGCGGACTTCGGCTTTGGCGACACGATGCCGTTCGCCAGCGCGCTGCGCAAGAAGGGTCCCGAGAAGGCGGCGGCGATCGTCCAGGACGTCGAGTGCTCGCTCGAAGAGCTCTTCAGCGGCGCCACCAAGACGGTCGAGGTCGTGCGCACGCGTCTGCAGCACGACGAGCTCGTGGAGGAGACCAAGGCGTTCCAGATCAAGGTCAAGGCCGGCTGGAAGCACGGCACGAAGCTCACGTTCGAGCGCGAGGGCAACGAGACGCGCACGAACGAGGCCGGCGACGTAGTCTTCCAGGTCGCGCAGACCAAGCACGCGCTCTACACGCGCGACGGCGCGAACCTGCTCTTCGTCGCGCGGCTCAAGCTCAGCGAGGCGCTCGGCGACTGCTGCGTGCAGGTGCCGACGCTCGACGGCCGCAAGCTCGCGATCTCGTGCAACGACGTCGTCACGCCCGCGACCGAGAAGGTCGTCAAGCACGAGGGCATGCCCGTGCCGAGCCAGCCGGGGCTGCGCGGCGACCTCGTCGTCAAGTTCGACATCGTGTTCCCCAAGCACCTCACGAGCCTCCAGAAGGCGGCGCTCGCCAAGATCCTCGGGTAGCTCCAGTCGCCCTCGCACTAGGGAAGATGGCAAGCACAGTTGGGTTCCTATAAGCCGATCATCACCGGTTAGTTCGGAAGCAGCAAGAGTTCCGAGTCCGTCGCTCACCAGGAGAGAGCGCTGCAGGCTGCCGCCAGGCAGCCAACCACTCGCTTACTCGGACGAGTCGTACAGCACAAGCTCCTTGTCCTCGTCGAGCGGCTCGAAGAAGCGCAGCACCTCCTCCCGCGTCACGTGCGCCGCGTCCGTCTTCTGCCACTTGGGCGCGCGGTCCTTGTCCACGATCACCGAGCGCACGCCCTCGAAGAAGTCCGGGTTCTCCATCATGCGTGTCGCCATCCGGTACTCCATCTGGAAGCACTCGGCGCAGTTCTTCCCGGCACCCTGGCGCATCTGCTCGAGCGTGACCTTGAGGCTCAGCGGCGACATCTTCGCGAGCGTCGCGAGCGTGTCGTTCGCCCACGGCGTGGCGAGTGCCTGCAGGCGCTTGAAGATGCCCTCGACGCTGTCGTCCTCGTTCTGCGCGCCGAAGACGTTCTCGACCGTCGCGAGGTACTCCGGGTCGATCTCGGCCTGCGCCTCGTCCGTCTCGAGCTCCTCGAGCGACTCGTGGATGATCTCGTCGCGCTGCTCCTGGGTCATGTAGCTCTGGAACTCGAGGCCCGTGAGGTGGTGCACGAGCGTCTCATAGTCCGCCGACGGGATGTAGTGCGTCGCGAGCCCGAGGCCGATCACCTCGCTTCCCTTGACGCGCTCACCCGTGAGCGCCAGGTACGTGCCGAGCTGCAGGGTTCCCGATCACATGACACCGAGTCAGTCACTCCACTTGAGCTAGTATACCTAGTATACAAGATGAACGTACCCCCTGGCCCGTGAGCGCGCGGGACTTGGGCACATCGGACGTGTAGTGCTCGCCCTCGATGAGGCGGCGGCCGAGGCGCGGCAGCAGGTACGACGCGCCGACGTCCGGGAAGAAGCCGATGGCCGTCTCGGGCATCGCGAAGAGCGTCTTCTCGGTCGCCACCACGAACTTGCCGTGCATCGAGAGCCCGACGCCACCGCCCATGGTCACGCCGTTGAGGAACGAGATGATCGGCTTCTCCGTCGTCGCCAGCAGGTAGTTCAGTCGGTACTCGTGGCGGAAGAAGTCGAGCGCCTGCGTGGACAGCACACACCTCCGTCAGCTTGTCTATCGCCTCCCCCTGCCTAACTCCTGATCATACGGAACGTACCAGGTGGCGCGTGGCCGCGTCCCGGCCGTTGTCGTAGAGCGAGCGGATGTCGCCGCCGGCGCAGAACGCCTTGCCGCCGGCACCGGAGAACACGACGGCGTTGACCGTGTCGTTGGCCTCGATCGTGCGCAGGCGCTTGGTCAGGTGGTGCACCATGGGCAGGTTGAGCGCGTTGAGCACCTGCGGCCGGTGGAACTCGACCGTGCGCACGCCCACGTCCTGGCCGTAGACGATGTCGGCGAAGTCGTCGTGCGCCTTGGCCGTGGAGAACGGCGCGGCGGCGGTGCGGGGGGAGAAAGGGCGCACGGGCCGCTGGAAGAGGCGCACGCGCGTCGCCAGCACGCGCTGCATCGTCATACGTTCACGCGCGCGAGCCTGAGCCTGAGGTGTCGTCGGGAAGTGTGAGGACCGCACTCCTCCCCTCCAGCAAGGATAGATACTGTGAAGAAAATCAATGGCAGGTGCGAGTTTGTTATTAACGGCAAGGCATTTCCTGGCTGCGCTGTGATTCGCTGAAAAAATGTCTTTTTAGCGAATCAAAGTGAAGAAGCATCCAAGCTGAGGATACCAAGTGGAAGTGGAAGATGACAACGTGCACGAGTATCACGACGAACACGGCGACAATGACGCGTTCGTGGAACTCGCGGTCAACGCGCTGCTGCAGCTGCCGCCCGCGAGCCACGAGTTCCACGATCCCAGCGAGCAGCAGCAGGGAGGAGAGCAACAGCCGCCACCACTGTCACTCCTCCAGCACCACCACCACCACCAACGGCTCAAGCGCAAGAACTTTAGCGAGCACAGCCGCCAGCGGCAGGCGAGGCGAGCGCCACACGCGAAGCTGGTCTCACTGACAGCAACAGCAGCAGCAGCGTCGCAACTACCACCGCCGCCGCCGCCGACGTCTACGCTCGCGGCACCGATGGCCCCGCAGGACCAGCTCCTCGCGATCTTGCGCATCCAGCAAGAGACGCTCGGTGCAGCGCGAGATCGCCCAGCGCCTCAAGATCGCGGCGCATGCGATTCTATGGAAGGCACAGATCGTCCTGCCTGTTGCTATGCTACTTAGAGGGGCGGAGTGCAAGCTCACGCTGCTGCGGGCGTCTAAAAGCCGAGGAAGAACTCGTCGCCGTTGCCGTCGAAGGGCTTGTCCTTGGCGCGGTTCCCGATCTCGCCCTCGAAGAGCGAGATGTCGTACTTGCCCTTGAGTGGTGGGAGGTACGGCGGCTCGAGCGCCATCGAGTACATCTTGTCCCACTCGATCTTGCTGAACCACGGGTGCTGCCGCACGTCTTGGTCGCCGTTGATGCCGACGCCGATGCGCTTCGCCGGGTCGCCCTGGAGCAGCCGGCGCACCAGGTCGCACGCGTGCGGGCAGTTCTCGAGCAGGTGGAACGGGAAGTCGACCGCGTTCGCGCCTGTCCGGACCATAGCGATGTTGCGGAAGAGCTGCGTCGTGTCGCCGTCGCCTGTGCCGAACGGCGTGTAGCCGACGAGCATCTCGTAGATGAGGATCCCGAGCGCCCCTGCGATGCAGATACACGACAACGGTGAGCAGTGGCGTCACAGGCGAACTCGCAAGAGAGCGAACGGCACGACAAGCACGTACAGTAGTCGACTGCGAGATCGTGGCCGGTGTTGAGCACGAACTCGGGAGCGAGATACTCGAGCGTACCGCAGAGCGTGAACGTCCGCGAGTGGAGCTCCTCGATGCCGTCGCTGTTGACAACCGTGAACGGGATCTTCTTGGCGAAGCCGAAGTCCACGAACTTGAGGTACCCTTCCTTGCTGATGAGTAGGTTCTCCGGCTTGAGGTCGCGGTACGCGTAGTCGTACCGATGCATGTGCTGGAGCCCGAGTACGGCGTTCGCCGAGTAGAAGCGGACCGAGGACTCGTCCACCGTCTCGATGAACTCCTCGTTGTGCAGCAGCGTGAAGAGCTCGCCGCCTTGAATCAGCTCCATGAGCATGTACAGATTGTTTTGGTCCTGCCATACACGACGAGCGGTGAGTTGGATGGACGGATGCAGCAAGAACCACCAGCGACTTCGGCATGACGGACCTGGTACGTGCCGTACAGCTCGACAATGAACGGGTGGATCGGCATCACCATGAGCGCCTGCTTCTCGCGCATCACCTGGATCTGCTGGTCGGACTCGATGATGTGCGACTTGGCCATGATCTTCAGCGCCATCGGCTTGTCGTTCCCTTCGACGTTCGTGCTGACCATCACAACTTTGCCGAACGAGCCCTCGCCCAGCACGCCCGACTGTCGTCGCGACACAGCGTCGAGGATCAGACCAGCACGACAGCCAAGGACCAGGCAGACAGACACGGTAACGCACCACTTTGATCTCGTCCAAGTTGACCGAGCAGAACTTCCGGAGCCCCTTCTCCTGCATGCTGATGCGCTGCTTGCAGCGAGCCACGGTTTAGACCCCAGCGCACACCTGCATGAGCGCATACACGTCACGAACCTGCGTGAACTGCCGCGAGCCGGACCGAGCCAAACTCGTCATCTTCAAGCGCTGGCACTGCGATCTGCCGCATGAGATGACCGTGGACGTGTACTGCCCGTGGTGCTCGAGCACTTCGTTGCCGAACGTGTCGTTGGCCTTGAGCAGCACTTCGTGGGTCTGGGTCTTCCCCGTGTCGCTGTCCATTGTCTTCTTGATGAGCTTCACGCACCCGGACTTAACGATGAAGAACGCCACCGCCGTGTCGCCCTGCCGAAAAATGCACTGTCCGTCGTGGAACGCCTTGATCTCGAGCTGCGACACGATGTGCTCGAGCGCCTCGTTCGACTTGGACGCGAACGTCGGGAACGTCCGGAAGATCCGGATCCGCCCGTTGCGATCCAGCACATCCGTGAGCGGGCCGAGCATCGAGTCGAACTCTTGCCGTCCGAGGCTGAGGCACTTGACAGGCCCCTTCGAGTAGATACTTGCGTTCCGGGGCATGTCGCTCAGGAGCGCCATCTCGCCAAAGTAGTCGCCGGGTCCGAACGATGCCACCTGGAGCGGTTACAGCCAACGTGGTTGGTGGGTGTTGCTACTGCCAACATGGAACAAGACAATAAGAGTACCTCTGTGCCTTCGTCGCCTTTGTTCTGTCCTGACATCGGTCCTGCAAAGAGCGATGACAACGCCGTCAGCAACTCGACACAGGTCGCTCAGATCGTTCGAAGCCAGAGCTTACCGTCGATACGACAGCACACGGTTCCTTCTTCGACGATGTAGAACGTGTCGCCGACGTCTCCTTGCCGAATGATCGCCTCTCCGTCTTGGAACGACACGGCTTGCAAGACGCCTGCGAGCAGCGCGAGCTGACGCTCCGACAGACTCCCGAGGATCTCGACTTGCTGCAGCCACTTTGCTCGCTTCACGAGCGAATCGCTCGAGGAACGGGCTTGGATCTGTAGGCAGGAGGCGCCGCAAGTCAGTCGGCAAGCATGTTGCGTGGGTGATCTGCCAGCTATCGCTATCACACAACCGTACCATTCGGAACTCGTCTCGATCAAGAGTCCACAGCACCGCATTCGTTGCAGCGCGAACGGTGGCGGCACGCGGGGCTGCACAAGGTACCCATCAGCAGTGCTTATGGTGAGAGAGCTGGACGAGATGCAAACCACTTTGCGATGCGCCATACCGTCGTAGATCAGCGCCAGCTCGCCGAAGTGGTCGCCGGCGTGGAGGAAGCCCACGACGACGGAGTTGACGATCACTTCCAGCGTGCCATGCTGGATGACGTAGAACTTGTCGCCAGTGTCGCCCTGCTTGATGACACAGTCCTCTGGGGAAGCTTTCAGGCGCTTCATCACGAACAGCACCTGCGATAGCAACACAAGCATGAGTTCACTCTCTCTCTCTCTCTCTCTCTCTCTCTCTCTCTCTCTCTCGCCATTTCCTCGCCACGTTCGACTCGCGCGACGTACCTTGTCGAGTTCTTCGTCGCTCGAGCCAGTGAACAGAACGGACTGGAGTGCGGTTTTGAGCATGGCCGTGCACTCGGCGGTCTTGGACTCGGACGGCCGCTTCGAGACCACACCAGCGTCGCTGCCCACATCCTGTGCATCCGAGCCAGTCGCGCAGGTCAGTCGCAGGTACCACATCTCGATCTGGAGAGAACAGAACGCACCAAACCCTTCGAGTACACCACTTCGCGCTTCTTGCGATGCGGGTCCGACGAGCGGCGGAAGAGCGTTCGGTGCGTGTGTCCGCTCGCGAGTTTGCCTCCCTGGTTCGGCGCGAACGCCTTGACGCAGATCTGCACAGCCACGACCCGGTCAGTGACCCGCCCGCCCAGCGTCACCAGTTCGCTGCTCTCACTCGGACATCGGGTGATGTCGCTCACGTACATGTTTCATGCGCTCGAACATGACCTCGTCCGCGAGGTTGTCGCTCATCATCTGGTCGTACTCGCGCGCCATGGCGCCGAAGAGCGCGACGTCCGTGCCGTCGTCCATAGGCTGCTGTGACCCTTCCCTTGGGCTGCTACTGCTGGTGTTGACCGAGGCGCTGGCGCCCATCCTTCTCGTGTCTCGTGCGCGAAGCGACTCGTGAAGTAGTGACCAGCAGCCAGCCAGCAACAGCGATCGATTGACGGTGACAAATATACCTTTCTTGTCGCTTGTTGTCGTTCTGGTTGGCGCCTGATGTGTCCTCTGAGCACGAGGGAGGAGGTTGCCACCATCATCATAGACGCGAGATCGCGGACAAGATGGACGCATGCGTGCGTTCTAAGATCCTATTATATACCCTTCCAAGCGCAAGGGAGGGAACTGTCTCCTGCTTCTTGACAGGTGCTGCTGCTGCTGCTGCCGCCGGCGGACTCTGGAGGAACGACGACGGCGACGAGCGTCTCGCCAGAGACACATAATAACTAAACAAACGTGACCGGAGCTCGACGGCGGGAGTCAGTCGGTGGGGATGGAGGAAGAGGAGCGTCGTCGTCGTCGTCGTCGTCGTCGTCCAGCAGTGGAGCGGCCTCGGATCGGCGCTCGTCTCTCTTCTTCGCTTTCTCCGTAAGAGTCGACGGCCTCGCGTCGCATCTCGCTGGCTGGAGAACCACCCGCGCGCCAGCAGTTAGATCCAGTCGCCTTCGCTGTCGTCGCTCGCGTACTCGTCGCTGTCGGTCTCCATCGCGTACTCATCCAGGTACGACGAGTGCGACTGCGACGTCGCGTACGAGTCGCTCGTCGACTGGCGCTTGTCAAAAACGGACGATGGCGCGGAGCCACCGAGCTGCGGCTGCTGCTGCTGCTTGCTGGGCGACGCGGCCGCCACGACAGGCGGCGCTGTCGGTGCCGACGCGATCGAGTGGCGCATCGGCATCGACGACACGCGCGGCTTGGGCGCCGCCGGCGCGGGCATCGACATCCGGAACGACCCGCGCGACGCGATCGACTGCCGGAGGTTGTTGTTCTCGGCGTTCTGGAGCTCGATGGCCTCGCTGAGCACGCAGAGCCACTGCTCCATGTCGTCGGCGGTCTTGGCGCAGACGCGCAGCAGGCGGCCGCGCTCAAACATGATGTCGAGCCCGTTTGTCTTGGCGCCGTTCACCTCGACGCCCTTGACGTGGCCGTAGCCCTTGGCGGCGCTGCCCGTGTCCGCCGAGTCGTAGTACGACAGCGTGTTGCCATGTAGCGTGAAGTAGCGCTTCTTCCACGACTTGACGCGGCTGCCCTCCTTCTTGAGCCAGCCCGAGTGGTGCACCGACTCGATGCCGCCGTCGTCGAGCGGCAGCGAGTCGAGGCGGTCGAGCAGCTCGAGCTCCTCGTCCACGTCGATGCTGCTGCCGCCGCCATTGTTGCTGCTGTTGGCGGCCGAGAGCATCGAGTAGCGCGCGTCGAGGTTCAGACTGCTCCTGCGGCCGGCGCCGCCCGCCGCCGCGCCGGTCGTGGTCTCGAGGATCGCCGAGTACCACGCGCGCGTGCTCTCGGCGCTGTCCGTGTAGAGCTTGAGCACGCGGCCGCCCTTGCCGTGCACCAGCAGCCCGTTCTGCAGGTCAGAGCTCAGCTCGACCGTGATGACCTGGAACGAGCCCTTCTCGCGCGTCTTGGGCGTCACGCTGGCCGTGTCGTAGTACGCGAGCTGGCGCCCGCGCAGCACCATGAAGCGCTTCTTCCAGTTGCGCACGAGCGAGCCCTGCTTGAAGACCCAGCCGCTGTGCTGCGCGTCCGCGAGGCTGCCGCTCATCTCTATGCTGCGGACGACGAGTCGGGCGTTTGATGCGTTCTTCTCTTTGGCGTTTTGGAGAGGAGAGCGGAATGGAGTGCGCGGGACACCCACCGCCATACTGGACGCAAGTGAAAGCAGCTCACTTGGTTTCAGTATGCCGGCGGGATGCACTACCTCGATGGGTGAATTGAGGGCGAGAATCGCTGGATAGTGAAATAACTGGAGTTTGTTACACTTGTTACAGTGCTCCTTTCTCCGTGCGCAAAGCTGCGGCTGCGAACTGGACCATCCTGCGAGCTCTGGTCTGCGAGAACCATTGCGGAATGGCGCGCTGTGTCCTTCGCCGCCTGCATATTCTCGCTGTCACTGCCATCTGCTAGCGCGCCGGTTTTGGTGGACGCCGTGTTGTCACAAACAGATTGTTGACACTTTTTTCATGTATTCAACAAAACGTAGCCGACTTTGATCCCATGTCGGCCTTTTCACAGCAAGTGCTCGCAGGTGCTCGCTTCCGATGAGCAAACGCGAAGCAAGCACTCCAGACAGATCAAGTGGTAACTCGAAGGCTCGAAGGCACGTCGTCATCGACCTGGGTCTACTCCCGCGCGAAATTCGTGTTCGCCATACATTTTGTGTGGCAAATCAGAGTTCTGCTGATTTCCTCCTGATTCTTCAACACGTCGTCGTGACTTGAATGGCGAGAACTGGCGCATCGAGTTGAGAATTGCGGACAGGTGTGTTGGCTTCAAGATCGATGGTCTCTAGAGCCTACCGATCTGGAAGCCAGCGCACCGAACTGCATTGCCGAGCACAGCAGATGCACGACTGGCCATGCTCGCTCGTTGACAGAGATGTCATGTTCAAAGGCTGATCGTCGCTGCAGCGATCAGCTACGAGCGAACATGGAACAGTGCGCGTCTCGAGTGTGGTGCTGCTTAGGACCGCACGAGACAAGATAGTGCTGAGCGAACTCGGGCGTGGTGGAGACGATAGAGCAGGACTTAGAACCTGGCGATCGTTTTCGAACGTAGATTGAACTCATGATCGAGCACCTCTCGGTACGAGATGTACTCGCGTACTGCGAGCGGGACATTCCACCTCGACAACGACATCGATACAAAACGATCGCCTTGCCTTCCGCATATCAGGAGGTAGTGTAGGTGCGCGAACCAGGACTAAAAAAAAACAGCAGATCGATCGCGCAAGGACACACACACCTCTGCGCACCGCAGACCAAATCGCATTCTCGGTTTGGCACCTCTTCTTTCCTTGTTGCGTGCTCTCTCGTCTGGACCTGCGACACTGACAAGCTGCGCTCCAAGTTCGCCTTCAGCCGACAACCGACCGAGAACCAACACAAACGTCCGAGCGACGCATCGTGCGTGCATTCACTCCGCCGTCCTGCTGCGCTCGTTCAGTCGCTGCCTAAATCACTGCAGCGCACGCACGCACACGCACGCACTCGGCTTCCTCACATCACTATGCAGCAGCACGCGGCGCTGTTCACCGCGTCCTTGTCGCTCTTCATCTTGGAGTCGGTCAGCAGCGCGCGCTCCTTCTGCAGCGCCTCCTGACGCTCCTCCTCGAGCTCTTCCAGCAGCAGCTTGTCCTCCAGCCGCATGTGCATGATCGTCGCCGCGCCAGGCGCCTTGGGCGACCACGGTTTCGCCACGTCCTTCTCCGGCTCCACCTCCACGAAGCTCGACGCGTTGTCCGCCGCTGGCTCGAGGATGATGTGGCGCCGGAACGACGCGTGCAGGTCGCGATTCTGCCGCGCCGCCATGTTGCGCTCCTGCTCAGCGCTAAAGCTCGTCGGGGTGGCTGGCTCGTTCGCTGTCGTTGGCGGGGGGCCGAAGAGCGACATCGAGCTGTCGTATCTCTGCGGCGCAGCTCCTGTACCGGCGACGTGCGCTGCATACTCGGGCGGAGCGGCCACGTTGACTCCGTACTGGGCGCCTGTCGGTGGCGGCGGTGGCGCCTGTCTCGAGTGATAGTCCGCCTGCTGATGCTGGTACGTCTGGTTGTACGCAGGTGGGGGCGGCGCGGGAGAGTGCATCCCCGGGTGTCCTGGCGAGCGCCCGCTCGCTGGCGAGCGGTGGCCGCCGTACTTCATGATCGCGCGGCGCAGCGCCTTGTGCCAGTCGTGGATCTCCGCCTCGCTCTTGCCGCCGATCTTGAGCTCGCGGCCGCCCTCCATCATGACTACGAGCGTGTTGGGGCGCGTGAGATCGCGCCGCGCCGCGATCACGCGCGCCTTGTTGATGCTGGCACTGCCGATCTGCGACGAGTACGACAGCACGTTCTCCTCGAGCGCGAAGTAGCGCTTCTTCCACGTCTTGAAGTGCTGGCCTTCCTTCTCGAGCCAGCCCACGTGCTTGATCGTGTCTGAGGTGCCGAACAGGTCGGGCGCCGGCGTGAGCGCGCTGCCGCCGTGCGCGCTGCTCTGGTCGCTCGCGTACCGCGCGATGGCGGCGAAGCACTTGTCGCACTCCTTCTGCGTGTCCGTGAAGATCTTGAGCTGGCGGCCCTCGACACTCACGAGCAGCAGCCCGTTCGTGATGTCCGCTGCCTTCTCCACGCGCGCAACCGTCATGGCGCCGAGCAGCTGCGCCTTGTTCTCCTGCTCCGTGTTCTTGTAGTACGCGAGCTCGTTGCGCTTGACGACCAGGAAGCGCTTCTTCCACGACTTCACGAGACTGCCCTCCTTGAACACCCAGCCGGCGTACGTCACGTCGGCCCCGCGCGGCGCCGCCATGCTTGGTGCTGCTCCTGGTCCCTTACGACCTTGGTGCGCTCTTGGATAATGAAAGCGAGCCTCTGGAGAGCTGCGGGATAAAAATCAGAACGCAACTTGCTTTGATTACTGGACTCTCTTAGTGAAAGCAAGTTTCGTGTAGCGAAAGACAGAGATGATTTGAGCGCCCTGTTCAGGTGATGGAGAGATACAAGTGGGTGCGATGGATTCTCTCGCAAGAATCGATCGATGATCATGCTCTCAGGCCTTCTTCTTCGGCTGCTTCCTCGCAGTCCGCACACACCAACTTGATCGACAGAAGCGGACGTGTGTGCGACGTACGTGCAGGTCGCGAGGCTTTCAGTCAGTTCCGGACAGCGAAGTCGACAGGAGGCATCACAGACTGCAAGCCAGGACAAATCACCTCTCGGGTCCTGCGACGCTCCTGCGCCACCTGCCTCATGGTGCCGCTCTTCATGGACGCCGTCGCCCAACGCGCGACCCGATCCCGACTCGACTGGATTTCACGAGAGAGAGAGAGAGAGAGCGATGATGTTCGGTTGATGGGATCGGATGACTCGGTTCAACTGATGAAAATCGACCTCCGAAAGAGGTCTCCTGACCTCAGACATACACTTCAGGTGACCTCCAACATTCACCGACATACACATCCAGGGTTCCCAGATTCAGATATGGTATACACCCCTTCATGACTTCTCTTTCCCAAGCATGCACACTCCACTACATCAGGACGCAGCACGGGGCGCACCCGCTGACCTTGTGAACGCTGCCCGCCGCCTTCTCTGCCTCGCGCTTCTCGCGCTCCCGCTCGCCCTCCGCCAGCAGCGTGCGGTAGTACGCCAGATCCTCCTCGCTCTCGGTTGCCACGAGCGCCTGCTTCTGCGTCCGCTTCTCTTCCTCCTTCTCCTCTTCCTCGGCCCCAAAGCTCAGGTCGCCCTTGAACGACCGACGGCTGGCGACGGCGAACGACCCTGGGTTCGACTCGGCGTGCTGACGATGCTGTTCGTCCTGGATGCGCAAGAACGACTCGTTGCTGATCGTGTCGTTTGCCAGGTAGTCGTTCGGGTCGAGCCGGTTCGCAGCGCCCTCGCGGGCTTCACCGCGACCACCACTAACAGCGACAGCTCCAGCAACTCTGCTCTGGTTCGCAGTAGCCGAGTTTCGCGAGGGCGACGCCGACGAAGAAGCAGCAGAGGACTGTACCACCGGACAGTCACTCGAGAGCACGCGCAGCCACGTGTCCATCTCGTCCTGCGATTCGGCCGACACACGCAATGCGCGCTCGTTCTCCAGCTGCAAACTGAGCGTGAACGCCTTCGACTCGTCCACGCGCACGCTCGTGACGATCCCGTGGCCGAGCGCGACGCCGCCGATCTCGCGGTAGTAAAGCAGCGCGCCTCTCTTGTACGTGAAGTATCGCCGCTTCCACGTCTTGAAGCGATCGCCCTCCTTCTCCAGCCAGCCGCTGTGGGCCGTGACCGTCTTGCCCTCAGCGCTCACAGTCGACACGCGTCCCAAGTCCACCTTTGCAGCTGGTGAAGCTGATGGCGACGACTTCGCAGGTGCGCTTGAGCTCGAAGCTCTGCTCGCAGCAGACGCATTGCCGTTAGAGCCGCGGATCGGAGACCGCACCGCAATGTCTATTGGCTCTGTCGTCGCGCCCACGCTTCCTCCAGCGACCGCCGAGAGCGCAGTCTGCAGCCCCGTGAGCCACTTCGCGTACTCGTCCTTCGACTCGGCGGTCAGTACCAGCGTGCGGTCCGCCGTGGTCACGACCTCGAGAGCGAGCGGCAGCGCGAGACTCTCCGACACGCGCGCGATCGTGAACGCGCGCAGCATCGACCCGCTCTCGCTCTTGAAGTACCGCAGCGTCGTGCCGTGCAGGCTGAAGTACCGCCGCTTCCACGTCTTGATCGTGCCGCCCTCCTTGTTGAGCCAACCCGCGACCACTGCCGGCTGTGCACTCGCAGGACTGCGAGGTGGTGAGGTAGCGCCACTCTTGACAGCCGCGCTTCGTCTCTCGCCGCCGCCGACGTTGTTCTCGTCCTCGGGGCTGCTCCAGGAGCCTGAACGCTCGAACTCGGGCTTGTTCTCCATCGCAGCCGACCACGTCGAGAAGCCGCTCTTGGTGTCGCGGTCGCTCTCGTCGTCGTTCTGGTTGCTACTCCAGTTGAACTCTTCTTCAGCGGTGCCGTCGTCCGCAAAGTCGAGATCGAACTCGTCGTCAAACGCGTTGGCATCGCCTCCGCGCTGCGAGTCCTCGTGCTGCGACAGGAACGACTCGGTGAGGTTCGACGAGTTCTGGAGCGCGTCGAGCCACAGAGCGAACTGCTCTTCGTCCGGCGCCACGACTTGCAGCAGCCGGCCGTTCTGGAAGCGCACGTCGATGCAGAACGGACGCGAGTCGCCCACAGCCACCTCGAAGACGACACCCGAGCCCAGCACCTCGCTGCGACCCGCGTCGTCATCGCTCGCGTAGTACAGCAGCCGACTGCGCTCGAGCACGAAGTAGCGCATCTTCCACGTCTTGAAGTTCTGACCCTTCTTGAGCAGCCAGCCCTCCTGCCCGAGCTTCTTCGTCAGCCGCCTCGGTGCGATATCGACATTTGACGATGCTGCAGCGTCATCGATGTTGTTGTCGCGCAGCTCAACGCTCCGAGTCTCTTTCGTTGCCTTGTTCGTCGTCGGGAGCAACCGCGAGGCGTTCAGCAGCGCGTCGTACCAGGCGCCAAGCTCCGCCACGTCCTCGGAGGCGACCTTGAGGATCCGGCCGTTCGCGAGGTGCACGTCGAGACAGTTGTCTCCCACCACTGCCGGATCGCGCACGACACGCGCTACGGCGCCACCGCCACGAGCAGGCTTGTCGATGTGCTCGAAGTATTGCAGCGAGTCGCCCTCGAGCACGAAGTAGCGGCGCTTCCAGGACCGGATCAGGTTGCCCTGCTTCAGCAGCCAACCATACTTGATCTCGGGCTGCGCTGGCGGTCCCGCCACCACTACCGCCGCCGTCTCCTCCTCCTTCTTCAGTGCTCTTGCAAGCTCTGGTGTCTCGATCACATCCACACTCGAACTTGACGAGAACAACTCGGTTCCTCGCTTGTACGGCTTGTCCGTGAGCTCGCTCAGAGCCTTCCCCCACCGCTTGAACTCCTTCCGCGTCTCCGCCGCGATCGTGATCGTGCGGCCCGAGTTGAGCTCCACGTGCGCCACGGCGGCGTCGCTCCTCGTCTCGAACACGACGTCGACGATGACTTCCTCCTCGTTCGGGAAGTCGTTCGGGTCGTGACGGTACTCGAGCGAGGAGTTTGTGAGCGTGAAGTACCGGCGCTTCCACTTCTTCGACGTGTGGCCCTGCTTCAGTAGCCAGCCCTCGCACGTGATGTTGTTCGACTCGGCTGCCGCGAGCTGCTGCTCCTGCTGGTACTTCTGCTGCCGGAACGACTCGCCCATGAGCGCCGATGGCTGGTGCGCGAGGCGGAACTGCACCTTCCCGAGCTGCTCGAACGCGTCGTCGGTGAACGACGAGGTGCTGGCGGTCGACACGGAGCTGGCGGCCAGCGCGAGCTTCGCGGCGCTCTCGCTGCTCCGGCTGTCGCTCGCCCGGCGCGCGATGTCGGCGTCGCTGTCGCCGCGACCGCGCGCGATCGCCTCAGTGATCGCGAGATCCCACCCTTCGATGTCGTCGAGCGAGTCCGCCGCGATGCGCAGGAGGCGGCCACCGTCCGCGTGCACGTCGAGTGTGAACGGCGTGGTGAAGTTGGTCTCGACGCTGCGCACCGTGATGGAGCCGAGCTTGGGCGAGCTCTGCTCGTCCGCGTAGTACGTCAGCACGTTGCCGCGGAGCACGAAGAAGCGCTTCTTCCAGCTCTTGACATTGCTCCCTTCCTTGAGCAGCCAGCCACGCTTCTCGTTGCTCAAGGTACTGGCTCGGCGGCGGAACGACGGCTCGGCCGGGGCGCTGGTTGCGGCTGCTCGCGGGATCTGGAGCGAGTGCTGCGACTGCAGCGGCTGCTCGGGCACCGTCGGCAGCGACGAGCCCAGGAAGCCACTGCTGTTGCTAAGGCTGCTTCTGTTGCTGAGCGCGCTGTTGCTGGCGCTGCGCGTCCGGAAGGACATGGAGCGGTGCTCGCCGACCGAGTCGGCGCTGTCGGCGGCGGCGCGCAGGTGCTGCAGCCACGCCTTGCTCTCGTCGGCCGTAGCTGTCTTCATCTTGAGCGTCTGCGTCTTCCGCGCCTTCTCGCCGCGCACGAGCAGCCCGTTCTTGAGGTCGGGCGCGAAGTCGGCGCCCGAGACCGTGAGTCGGCCCTTCTCCTCCGAGCCGCTGTAGTACACGAGCTCGCGGCCGCGCAGCACGAAGAAGCGCTTCTTCCACGTCTTCACCTTGCTGCCCTGCTTGGAGCCCCAACCGGAGAAGTCCGCGCCCTCTGCCTGCATGCTTGAACGGAAGAGCTGCTGTTGATAAGCTTGTCGATGGTCGTCACGTCACGCACAAGACGCGCGCGGTATATGAGCTGCTGCTTGGGCGAGACTTGGCGGCAGTCAAGGTCGTGTCGCGTTGTGACCCACCTGATTGCCAATTGATTGATTGGCAATTCGGACATCGTGAACCCAGGAAATCAGGTGTTTTGACTTGCTTTCAGTATGAGCAATGATTTATCACCTGATTTCCAAGGAATCACAGAAAATGGGAGAGGAGCCATACAAGCGAAGAGATAAAGTGAAATCCCTTTCGAAAGTGATACAAACACCACTTGAATTTGATTCTTCAGATATTCGATACAGGAGGACGTTCCCAGTACAATGATACTCACTCCGGAGCGCGTCGGAGACGACAACTGGAACGGATCTCGCTCGGTGTGAGACGCGAAGATCGCGGATTGGTGCGCGCGCGCGTGGTCCTCGAGGCACCAGGGGTCCTCGACTTCGTAGGCGCCTGGACCCGGCA
>JAASGA010000392.1:0-20936 GCA_023334105.1 Globisporangium nodosum
ATGTGAGGACTGGTAGTCCTCCACCAACATTCTGTCAAGGAGTGTTGGTTTGATTGTGATACTTTCACATTCAGGCGTGTTAGTGATGGTGCTCGCGGTGCACACACACACACACGCCGTGCATCTTGGCATTGGCCACACCTTGCATACAAACATCAGTAGGTAGCGAATCTCCATGTTGAGAAAACAGAAAAAAGAAAAAGAAAAAGAAAGAACAGAAAAAGAAAAAGAAAGAAAAAAGAAAAAAGAAAGAAAACAAGAACACAGAAAGAAAACAGAAAACAGAAAGAATAAACAAACAAAAACGAAGCACGTAGGACATAGGCTCCAAGAGCGAGCCCTCTTGGCCCCGCCGCCGCTGCCGCCGGTGAAAGCGCTGCCAACTAACTCACTTTTCAATTCACCGCCTCCCACTCAAGTGCCTTCCTTCCTCCTTCTTCAGTTCTCGGCTTCCTCTCCACCTCCGTCTCGGCCTCCGCCTCCGTCTCGGCCTCCGCCTCGGCCTCGGACTGCGTCCTCACAGATGCCATGCGTGCTGTGTTGCTGAACGGGAAATGAACGCATCGATCGCTTAGGTTTCTCTGCTGGCATGGTAGGCTGTATCGCTTTGTGGAGGTGAGCCATGTGGTCACAGTGGCTCACCTGCACAGAGCTCAGGGAAGCGATCAGAACAAGATATCAAAAAATTTCTCTATACTTAACATTTGAACATTTGTCCCTCGATAAGTACGCACTTATCCACATTTTTCGAACCTAAGCTCTCAGATTCACAATGTACTGAGGTGGACTGTTTATATCACATCTTGGGCAGGAATCAGTACATGTGTACTGAGATATGGAATTTCCTCGCGACTTGCACTCAACTATCCAATTAGTCGCTGCAAGGACCCGACGTTTGGTGGTCCACTTTTCGATTTGAAGAAGGGTTTTCCACGGCAAAGTCCTGTTTTCACCTATTTGAGGTATATGCTGCTTCGTCAATTTTCATCTCACCTACCTTTTGTAAGACTGTACCCTAATTCTATCTATCTCAGCTCCTAAAAAAGTAGTGGCCCTGGCCATTTCCCTAATCGATCTGGAGCGCCATCAGCCGCGAATCCCCAAACCGACGGAAAAGAAACGCGGTCCACGCATCAGCGGAATCGCCCCCGCGCCCCTCATTCCCCTGCGTGCGAGTGAGTGAGTGAGTGAGTGAGTGAGGTAGTGGCTAGCACCAGCAGCACCTCCAGCACCACCACCAGCAGCAGGCGATATGCTCCTCCTGATCGCGGCGCCGCGCGCGCGCGCGGGCTCCGTGCGGATGGCGCGCGGCAGCCTCGCGACGCGCATCCTCTCGACGCGCTCGGGCGTCAAGGAGGCGGCGGCCAAGGCGACGGCCGCGGCGCTTGAGCCCATCACAGCGCTCGACGCTCCTGCCGGGAGCAGCGCGCTCGCGGTCGCCCCGGCGCTGACGCTCAAGGAGCGCGCGGAGGTCTACGGGCAGCTCTCCAAGGTGCGGCTCAGCTCGCTCGTGGTCATGACCACAGGCGCTGGCTTCCTCATGGCGGGCGGCCCGATCTCCTGGAGCACGTTCGCTGCCGCGACTGTCGGCACGTCGCTCGCGGCCGCGGCTGCCAACACGTTCAACCAGGCGTGGGAGGTGGAGCTCGACGCGAAGATGAACCGCACGTGCAAGCGGCCGCTGCCCGCAGGCAAGGTGACCCGCGGCCACGCGCTGGCGTTCGGCGCGGCCACGGCGGCCACCAGCACGGCGATCCTCGCGGCGGGGTGCAACCCGCTCGTGGCGTCGCTTGGGCTCTTCAACATCGGCCTCTACGCGCTCGTCTACACGCCCATGAAGACCCGCAGCGAGTGGAACACGTGGGTTGGCTCGCTGGTCGGCGCCATCCCGCCTGTCATGGGCTGGGCAGCCGCCACGGGCTCGGCCATCGCGCCCGAAGCCGCATTGCACGCGTACCTGCTCTTCGCGTGGCAGATGCCGCACTTCTTCGCGCTCAGCTGGCGCTCGCGCGCCGACTACACGCGCGGCGGCTACAAGATGGTTGCGTGCGCGGACCCGACGGGCGCGCGCAGCGCGGCGCTCGCGCTCCGGTACTCGCTGTACATGGCGCCGATTCCGATCGTCGCGGCGCTCACGGACGCCACGAGCTACATGTTCGCGGTCGAGGGCTCGCTCGTGAACGCGTACGCGATCTACCTCGCGCACAAGTTCTACCAGAAGCCGTCGAACGCCACGGCGCAGAAGGTATTCCTGGCCTCGCTCTGGTACCTGCCGGTGATGATGGGGTGCATGGTGCTGCACAGCCAGAGCTGGCTGGACGCTGACGAGCTCGAGGCGAAGAAGAAGGCGAACGTGTGGCGCGAGGCGTTCTTGGGCGAGGTGGAGAACTTCAAGCCGGTCGACCTGGCGGCCAAGGACGAGAGCTCCGTGTCGGCGTACGTGGTGTCCCGCGTGCGCGCGCTGCGTCACTGCCTCAAGGAGATGTGCATCCACGAGAACCTCTGGGGCTTCAAGGACGGCAAGCACAGCGGCGACAACAGCAGCGTGCTGTGCCCCGTGCACGTGGGCAACTCGGCGAAGGAGACCGCGGCGATCACGGCCCAGGCGACCCGAGTAGGAGGGGACGCGGCGGCGTAACGCAGTCGCCGCCCATGTCGATAACCGCGACGACTCGTGTCGCAATATACCTCGGGCGTCGTCGTCGGCCCGCGCTGCGCCGACGCGACGAACGGGCCGTCGCCCACTGTGTCGATAGTGCTGTACATTGCAAGTAAACCCATCATCTCTATCGCTTCCCTCGCTCGCTCACCACTTGATGCCCAAGGGGTTCGACAGTTCGAGCTTCGGCACCGCGTGGTAGCGCGTGTGGAACGCCCCGCGCGCGCTCTCGGAGAACGGCTGCCCGCCAAAGTACGTCTCGTAGACGTACTTGCACGCCGGGTTGTCGCTCGGCGCGCGCACCTGGAGCTCCTGGAACCGCCGCGTGACGTTGCCCAGGAGCTCCGTCGCGAGCAGCGTGGACTTGGGCTTGATCTGCCCGCCGCCGTTCAAGCACCCGCTCGGACACGCCATGATCTCCACGTAGTGGTACGGACACTTGTTGCGCCGGATCTTGGTCATGATCGACTGGATGTTCCGGAAGCCGTACGCGATCGCGAACTTGAGCACCTCCCTGCCGTCGACGACGAGCGCCACTTCTCGGAAGTCCGGGTTGCGCCCCACGACGTACTCGAGCGGACCCGAGACGTCCACGTTGAACAGCTCCTTCGCGGCGTAGCGGAAGATGTGCTCGAGCTGGCCGCCCGAGCTCGCGTTCACGTTACTGCCGAGGACCATGGAGCCGTCGTCCGAGATCCCGCTCAGCAGGATCTCCTGCGGGGTCAGCTGCGCGAGCTCCAGGTTGACAAAGTCGATGCTCTGCGCCGCGATCAGCTCGACGATCTCGGTCGTCGCGAGCACGCAGTCCACGTCCTTCACGTGCGTCTCGCCGTCGAGAAAGTCCTTGCGCGACGCTTCGAGCTTCTTGTCGAAGCACGGCATGACTGCAACATGGTACACGTCGCTCGGCGACACGCCCTGCTCTCGGCTCACCATGTGCTTGACGAGCGCGCCAGCGATCTGCTGCGGCGACTTGGTCGTGTCGATGAACGGGATCGCGTTCGGCTGCGTCTTCTCGGCGTAGCAGATCCACCCGGGACACGCCGACGCGAGCATCGGCATCGCCTTGAGCGGGTCCTGCAGCGGCGTTGCGGGCGTGACTGGCTCGACGAACTCGGTTTGTGTCGAGGACACCGCGACCGAGGACGGAGGTCGCGCCCATGCAGTCTTCTGCTGGTTTCTGTATCGGTGCAGAAACTCGGCGCGCGACTCGAGCAGCGCGAAGTCACCGCTGCCCGTCGAGTCGATGACCATGTGCACGCCGAGCGCGCGGAACATGGTGACGAGCTTGCGGTGCACGGCGGCGACCGAGAGGTCGAAGTGCGCGGCCAGCGACGCGCGCGACTGCGGCGAGAGCGTGAGCACGACGAGGCGGTGCTGGCGCGCGCGCAGCACGTCGAGCAGCTCCTGCACACTCTGCTGCGAGATGAGCACGGTCTCGGCGGACGTGACGCAGCCGCTGCACGCGAGGCAGTCGTCGAGCGAGATGGTCGCCTTCTCCTGCGCCGACGTGCGGATGATGCTCGGGCGCACGGCAGGCGGCGGCGGCACGCCCCAGTCGTCCGCCGAGAGCTCCGTCTCGAGCGCGATCTTGGCGACGCCTAGCGGTGCAGACGCGCCGCCGCCGCCGCTGCTGGCTGCTGAAGAAGGCGTGAAGAGCGGGTTCACACACGCCTGCGACGGCTGGATGTAGTCGTCCAGGTCGCCGAGGAACACGGACGCCATGCTTGCTCTGCCTCTGCGCTGCTTGGGGCAAGTTGCAATGTGACTCGAGCCACCAGAATTGCGCATTTGATCACGTATCGGTTAGCAGCCAATCCGCGTGCGTGAAACGGGAGATTCCCATCTATCCATTTTACTGCCATATTATAGCGGGAATCTGCTCGCGCAACATTCAACTAACTTGACTGTGCATTTGTCGAAATGTAGGAAACAAGTCGAATGCAGCCAAAACACTACCCCGATTAGAGCGCCCACATGGGTGGAGGTTCCGAGAATGTCGCGCTAAGTCGCCCATACTTTCTTCCAGTCGAAATCAGGAAACGCGCTGGCTTCTTCCGCGCCGGCACCCCATACATTCTCGCATATACGTCCCTGTCTCTCATCGTCGCCTGTGCACGCACAACCTGAGAAGCCAGGACCAAGCGCCGCTCGCTCGCTCGCTCGCCCATACACTCGCGCCTGCTGTGTGTGTGTGTGAGAGAGAGAGCGAAGCGCGGACGACACCTCAGCGCGGGAGTGGGTGTGTGCGGCGCAGCTGCGCTCTCGCCCCCGACGTTACGCTGGCGGCGACGGCAGGCGACGCGATGCGGCGGCCGCGCCGGCGGCTCGCGCTCCGGCTGCTGGCGCTGCTGGGCGTTAGTGTACTGAGCGCGACGGACGGTACGTGCGTGCGTGTGTGAACGCGAGTGTATAGTGATGTGTTGGGGATTCTTGCCGCTGATAGCTTCGAGGGTGGGATGCAACAGCGGCCGACGCGTTCCCAGAGAAGGTCGGGTACAACTGCGTGGCGGACAAGTGCGTATTCAACGCCGGCGACTACGCGCAGAGCGCGTACGCGGACGGGCTCTCGTGCATGAAGGCGTGCGGCGCGTCCGACATCCAGAGCATCGACAGTAAGCTCACGGACATCCCGACCATGACGGTCAACTCGTCGCTGCAGGGCACGTGTACCAACTGCTCGCTCGTGGTGGCCACCAAGTGGAATTTCCCGGAGATGTTCGACGCGTACGACCTCACGGCGGCGTCGCTCGCCAGCGCCGCGTGCAAGTTCTCGAGCGTCATGGAGATCAACGCGCCACTGCTCTGGGTGCTCGAGGGCAGCGCGTCCAACTGCCTCGTGAATGGCGCGCCCGTAGCGTGCCGCCGCGACGGCAACAAGACGCTCGTCGACCTCAACGCCACGATGCTCGGCGAGCTCGCGGAGCCCGTGTCCGAGTACGTTTTCTCGGTCGACAGCGTGTCGACGCGGCTGGGGCCGGGCACCAAGACCGACCTCACGGTGCTCAACGTCAAGTTCGACGGCACCAACTGCCGCGCGACCACGAACGCCGCGTCGACGCCGCGGCAAGTGTTCAAGCTCGAGCTCCGGTCCGATTCGTACAAGCTCATCGGCATGTTCTCGGACACGAAGATGACGGCGTCGGACCCGAAGGTGATGAGCAATACGTCCGTGACTATGAGCTTCCGCAGCGGAGCAGTGCTGCGCGCGGGCGCGTTCATCTTGCTCCGCGTCGCGAAGACGCTCGAAGACACGTTCTCGCCGCTGATCAAGGATGTGACGAGTGCGCGGCTGCAGCACAAGGGGAAGGAGACTGCGCTCGGCCTCTTTGTGGGCAAGTCGAACATCTCGTTCACGATCCCGGACTCGTTCGAGGGGGACATCAACAACGGCGACATGCTCAACATCACGTTCCTCAACTTTAAGAACCCACCGAACGAATCGATGACCATCGAGAAGGGCTACCTCTCGGCGTACCAGGGCTTGGCGTCCGCTGTCGACAACTCGCCGATCCTGTTCTACGAAGTGGACGGCGGTACGTGTGCATGTCCCTTCGATTAGGTTGTTCATGTGCTGACATAACGTGTGTTACGTGTGTGATGCGGCGACTACCAGCGACGCGTGAGCTCATTGCTTCCCGGCTCGACATCGCGACGATCGTGATTTTCGGCGTCTGCTTCCTCTTCTCGCTGATCATCATCCGATGGGTGCGTCACACCAACATTGTTGCTGCCATAACTTGTCACTCCATAGTCATTGAAAGGCTAACGTGTCGTCTCATCTTTTTCTCTGCTCACAGCACGGACTGCCGCTGACGATGACGACACTGTGGACCGACATGGTGGCGATCTCGGCCTTGTTCTCGTTCGCTGCTGGATGCGGGGGCTATGTCGTCTGGGTCGTCCAGCCGTCGAAGGCGTATGTGCACTGGTACACTGCGCAGTATTTCTTCAACACCATGATGATCCTGTCGCTGTGCTTCCACTGGGCGAGCGTGCTGGCGTTCAAGAGTTTCAAGAAGCTGTCGTTCAAGTCGCCGGCAGTGATTGGATTTGTTCTGGCGAACGCAGCTGTGCTGGCGCTGATCATCGTGCTCTCGATCCTTGCCGATGATGAGCTCCGCTGCGTCTTCAACGAGAAGGCTCTCGAATGCTCGTCAGAAGAGGAGTGCACGGGAAGCCTGGCGGCCGAAGGGAGAGTGGTGCGCGACGCGGTTCGAGAGTGCAGGATCCAGTCGTTCTACCTGGCTTTCGGCTCGGGCTTCGTCGTGTGCACCGTGATGCTGATGGTGCTGGGATGCATGGTGATGAGCAAGGGCCGGTCGCTGATGCTGAACGAAGACCCGTCGGAGCCGCGGATCCGCAAGTCACTGACCATTTTCTACGCGATCATCGCGACGACGTGCGTGCTGTACATTTCGGCGCAAGTGATCTACATCGCGCAGTACATTTCCGGACGTGGTAGCAGCGGCGAGCTGTCCGACTTCGTGTGGTATGTCTTCATCGTGTGGCTGCCGCACGGTCTTCCTCCGCTGCTGCTGCTGTTCCTCCAGTGGAACCCAAGCACGGAGAATTTCCATCACGAGGAGCCGGAATCGATCGACCAAGGTTCGAAGGAAGACGTGTTCAACCTCACCCCGCGGTCGTCGGGATCGTCGCCGCACATGCCGTACTCGAAGCTGCATCGCGACCGCATCAGCATGGGCGAGTCCATGATCAACAGCGACGAGCCTGGCAACAAGCTTCGCCTGATCGTCCGTTTGAAGCTGCCTGCGAACTTCGACCGAGCGTGCTTCGTTTCGCTCGACTTCTTCTCATCGAAGGAGCCAGTGAACAGCAGCTTGTCGCTCGCCAAGATCTGCCGAAAAGCGGATTGGAAGTGTGTCGGCACGACGGAGCCGGTTGGTGTGGCCGGCGAGACCGAGTCGGTGATGAGCAACGGCATGACGAGCTCCATCTTCCCGTTCGTCGCGGTGCTCGAGGTTCCGGTGGTCGGTCATGCGTCGAACACCCTGCTTCGGTTTTTGGTTCACGCAAGTACGATCGGGAAGCGCGACACGGGACACAATTTTGCGCAGCACTACCTGGAGGGCCAGACGGGCAGCTTCGGGAACGGCGGATCGAGCTCAAGAGGCGATGGGTCGACGCAACTGTCGTACCAGATGACCATGTTCCACCCGCTGCTGGAGTTCGTGACTTCGTCGCAAGCAGTGCTCGATGCTGCCGCGAGCGGCCAACCTCTGAACGTCCACCCGACGGACGAGCATACTTGCACGATTTTGGAGGAGCACCCATCACTTCAGCGGGAAGTGGACGCGATGCTCCAAGGGAACATGAACAACGCGGAGCTGAGTGTGCAGACAGTGATGATGCCGGGCGAGGTACCTTCGAAGGATGACGTGGCTTCGCACAAGAACATCGGCAACATCATCCGGTTCTTCCAGTACGACACGGAGGACGGCGGTGGCGGGCTCGTTGTCGAAGATCTGCAAGAGAGCGTGTACTCGAATGCGATTCCTCGCCAGTACATGGAGCTGATCGCGGTGGAGCGTCAAGAGCAGGCGGAGAAAGCGCGAGAAGACTTGCACGCCTTCTTGGGTCAGAAGAAGGACAAGCAGGCGCGTGGATTCTACGGGACGCTGATCGGCCAGATCCAGGACGAGGGCGACACTGCGATTGCTCGCGAGTGGCTCGAAAGCCGTTTGAAGAAGCGCAAAGAGTACTTGTCGATGGTCCGGAAGAACATCCAGTATCTGGTGAACCGCGACAAACACAAGCAGTACTTCAAGGCGAGTGTGGAGAAGAACTCGCAGGACCTGCGTTTTGTGCCGATCAACCTGCACATCCAGGATCTCCTGATCGGTCCGACGAACTCGTTCATCAACGATGAGAAGCGGCGCTCGTCGAAGGAAGTGTCGGTGTACGACTTCACAACGGTCGGCGCTCCGGCGGCCCACTGCTACAAATTCACCAAGGGCGGGATCCTTTCGTACCAGACGAAGCTGAAGAAGCTGCAGTCGAAGTTGAGTGGGGCAGATCTGGACATCTCCAAGTGGCCAGAGGAAATCCGCGAGTACGATGACTTGCAGTGGGACCTGCAGCTTCGCATGGACTGTGCGTTTGCGCAGGCGCTTGCGGCGCTGACGTGCAGTTTTGTGCGGAAGGTGGAGGTCGCGATCCAGAACCCGGACGTGGTGAAGGGCGAGGACATTCTGTGTCAGCTGTCGACACTTGGGTTCCTCTTCCAGGTCGAGTCGCTGCTGTCGACGCACAGCAAGGAGATCGGCATGATCGAAGACATGGCTGGAGCGGTTGCCAACCTGTCGTGCGTGGCGTTTGTGATCCAGGATGTCCGCGACAAGCCATCGAACCGATTCTCGTTCCGAATGTCTCGAAAGAAGGATGTGAACGACGAGGCGGGCATCGTCAAGGTCACGGTCTCGCACAAGAACAAGCGGGAAGGCAGTCGGTCAACGATCAACTACATCGTGACGGTGCAGGTCGTGACCGCGGAAGTGGAGCTGCCGGACCGTCTTGCAAGTGGTGGCGAGATCGGCGTGACACCGCTGCTCTTCACGCAGGGCATCAACGAGATGCAGACGATCGCGAACAACACTGAGCGCGCGAAGACGGAGCTGCAGGACATGGTGAACATCAACAACCTCCGACCGCTGAAGGCGTTCTGCGAGAAGTACTGCCGTCTGAGTGTGGCGCTGCCGTCGAACACTGGGAACTACATCCGTGGGTCACATCGGTACCGCAACATGAACCAAGCTCCGATGAAGCTGACGGAGGACCAGGTGACACAGGAGTTCCGGGCGTTGGAGGCTGCCGTCTTGGACGCCGCGCAGAGCCTGGTGAAGACGAAGCGTCCCGAGATCCTGAAGCGCTCGTCGGATCTGTGCCGCGAGCTCGGCGGCGGCCGCGTGACTGTGTGCAAGAGTGCGAAGGACCGAACCGCGATGTCAGTCACACTGGAGCAGGTCCGAATCCTGCACCGCCACCACGACTTGCCGGACAACCGCATCCCCGCCACAGTGTCGGTCATGCGGAGTCACGGCGTGCGTATCGAGAACGCGTTGAAGAACACTGGCAAGCGGCAATTTGCGTTCAACAAGCTCCAGCGGTCGCTGCTTCCAGAGGAGTACCGCTGTCCAGACCAGGTCGGAGGCACCGGCAACGTCAGCTAAGCCTTCGAGCGGATGGCGGCGGAACGAGTAGGAGCCACCACAGCCATCGAGCGGAGCAAGCGCACGGTGGCTGTCACACAGCGTTTGCATTTGGTGAAATGTCTTATTGGTTGCAACTTGCGACGGTGTTGTATGGTGGTATCCTTGCACTTGCCAAGTGTGTCTGGGTATGGGGTGACGATCTACAAGGTGTTGGTTCCCTCTCTCTCTAGCTTCTAGGCTGCCTCGGCGGGTCGTACGGACCGGGAGGGAGTGGCGGCGGAGGTGGTTGGTGCTGCGGCTGTCCTGCTGGAAAGTAGTTCGTGGGCTGCTGCGGATACTGCGGATGCGGAGCTGCGTGGTGCGCCTGCAACATTGGGGGCGCTGGCTGGTAGAACTGCTGTCCAGGCATCGGAGGAGGGTATGCAGTCATGTGCGGGTGCTGCTGAGGGTGGTGGAACTGCGGCTGCGGAGCGAACGGATGGTGTGGTGGCAGTGGTGGCTGGTGCATCGGCACTTGGCCGTACGGCATCGGCGGCTGTGCGTAGCCCATCGGGGGAGGTGGCGGAGGTGCGTAGCCCACAGGCGCGGATACGTATCCTCCGTGAGGGTTCGGAGTGACGAACCCAGGCTGCGTGTAGTGAGTCTGCCCGCCGTGGCTCTGCGTCTGGAACTGCACAGGCGCGGGTCCAGGCTGCGTGTAGTTGGTACGACCGCCGCTGGCTCCGCCGCGATCACCTCCTCCACCACCTCCTCGTCCTCCTCCACGACCGCCGTACGAGTTGCCACTGCTGGCGCTGTTGCTGCTTCCGCTCGGCGTGCTGTGTCGATGGTCTAAGTAGTTGGAGGTGCGCTGCCCTCCACTTGAAGCTCCTCCAGTGCTGTTGCTGGTGCTGGCGTCTCCGTGCTGCTCCGCAGCGTTGCTTCCGCGGGTACGCTTGCGGTTCTGGCGCTTGGCGGCAGCCTCGGCTTCGTCATCCGAGTACACTGTCTCGTCAGTCTCTTCGTCGAAGATGTTGGACGCGTCCGTGCCTTTGTCTTTGATGTCCTCTGGAACGATGTACGTGGTGTGCTCCGTCGCGAAGTACACGGCTGTGCCGACCGTCGCCTTTGCCGGCATCTTCTCCGCGCTCTCGAAGCGTACGAGGTACATGGGCATCATCACGGGACCGAAGACTTCGTCCACGCAGCCGATCACCGTCCGGTCTTCGAGACACAGCACGCTCTCCTCGTCCAGCGGCTTGGCGTTCGCATCCGACTTGATCGTGAGCATCAGCCCCGGTGCGCTCACATTCAAAATCGTGCCGCACCGCGCGATAGGGCAGTCTGGCGTGAGCTCGACGCTCGGCTCGCGCACAGGCACTGCCGCTACCTCGTTCGCAGTCTTGAGCGGACCGGCGGCCGCGCGGTTCTCCTCCTTCTCCAGCGCCGCCTCGATCTCCGCGCGAAGCGTTGCGCGAGACTCCTCATCATCGCCGTCGTCGTCATCTTCAGAAGAGGACGACGCATCCTTCATCGCGGCGCTTTCGTCATCATCTTCGACTACGTCGTCCGTGTCATCATTGGACTCGTCAGCGGCTGTCAGAGCTGCGCTGCTGCTGGTGGTGGTGGCGGGCGCTGCTGCCGTCACGCGCGCGCTGGCGAACTGCTCTACTACGAAGCGGATCTCCAGGTCCGCATGCTGCGCGGCGATGTCCAAGTCCGAGACCGGCGGCCGCGGCGCCTGCTGCTCCGACGCAGAGAGCTCCATTCGATTTCGATCGCTTCAGAAAATGCAAAAATGATGGTTGGCTGCCAACAAAAAGCACTTTTTAGGTGGAGTCGCATTGAAACACATGCCTACAGGTCTGCGAAACTGAGCTGCGTGACAAAGGCGTACGACTTGTCGTCCTTGCCGCTTGGACTCCCGAGCAGCAGCGCCGGCTGCCGCGTCGGAGAAGTTGCGAGTCGCTTGTCTGCCTCCAGTTGGTTGCGCTTCCGGAGCTTCGACATCATCTCCTCGTCCGAGACGCCCTTCTCGGCCGCGAGCTTCTGTTTCTCCGCCAACTGAACAACAATCACGAGGAGTTAGTACTCCCATGACTTCGAGACAAGTGATCGGTGTGCGGGCACCATGACCCATCTCGCAACAGCACCTTCACGCACCTCTATCTTCCGAATCACCTCGGAGAAATGACGCGAGCTGCTCATCTTGAGGATGTCGCGGCTTGGCACCAGCACGTCCATGTGATCACTACTCGCATCCGAAAGTGTCGAGATGTCGGATCGTGCCGAGTCGAGCGCCTCCTCTCGCTCAAATTGCACGTGGTGGCTGAACGGGATCCCTGGTCGCACCCGGATGTTGTTCGTGTGGAGAACCGGGTCGCTGTTCATTGTCGGCGACCACAGTGCGTTGCGGTCGTCCAGATCTGCGCGGGAGCTCCCTTCCTCGTATCCGTCCTCGCTCTCGTCTCCGTTCCCGCCGCCAAAGTTGCCGAAGCTGTTGACGGAGCTGTTCTGTTGACTGATCAACTCGAGCATCTTGGTCAGCTTGAGTTCCGCAATCGCTAAGCTGTCCATGTTCTCTCCTCGTGCTCCTGCAGACACAGGAGAGATGTTCCCGGCTGTGCCACTCAGCAAACTGTTGCAGTTGTCCGCGCTGTTGAGATCGAGGACGTCGTCGAACGCGCGTAATCGCTGCGCTAAACCGAACGAGCCTTGCTGGATGCCGGTCATCACGCCGTCAAGGCGCTCGAAGGCAGACTTGTTGACTTTCAACGTCGCCTTCGCCTGCTGGATCTCATTCTCCAGCGTGTTGTACACCTCGCGGTTCAGCTCGATGCCGCCAATCCCCGATGCCTTGAGTTCGTTCAGCGCCTGGAGCGCCTGCTCTTTCTCCTGCCGAGCAGCAATGAGCCGCGCCTCCGCGTGCGTTTTCTCCTTCTCGAGCGACACAGTCGTGGTACCCTGGGCGAAGAGCTTCTCCACCACTTCCTCCAGCGAGCACGCGCCAGCTGCCAGCTTGAGCTCGTCCAGCACTGCCTCGTAGTCTGCCACTTTCTCGGACTGTGTCAGGTTCGCGAGATGCAGAACTTCGTTGGCGCGCTCTCGGCTCTCTATGGATCGGATCAACCGCGCTTCCTCCTCTGCTGACAGATCTCCCCGCAGCTCTGCGGCGATCTCGGCGCGCTCCTGCACGCGTTGGAGCCGCCACACCTCCATCTTTTGCGAATTCCGTGCGCGAACCTCGTGATCGCCGAGCTCTCGTGCGCGCGCTTTGCGCTCTACTTGTATCTGTAGCTGAACTCTGTACGATTGACGTGACAAGAGTACGTGAGCTGTCGAAGCGCAGTCGGCCTCTCAAGAGATTGTGGAGTGCTTGGCACGTACTCTTGCAAGAACTGAACTGCGCGCGCTTTCCCTGCCTCGAGCTGCCGGCACAGCAGCTTCACCTCGTCGCTTTCGCGCATACTCTCGTCCACGGCTTTCGACATCGCGTGAACGTGTGCATCCACTCGCAGTTGATTCGTCTGGAGCCGTCGAACCATGTGCTCGAGCTGCCGTCGCAGATGCATCTGCTCCTCCATGGACGCTGTGCACTCGGAGATCTCCTGCTTGATCCGGTTATTCTTCTTGGAGATCGGCGTCTCCTGGTTCTGAATGCGACTGAGCTCCTGCGTCTCGAGCTGCAGCGCGCGGAGTTCATCCTACACAACTCGCAAAACGGTGTTAGTTGCACTCACGACAACCGATTGAGAGGGATGACATCCTACACAGGGGCTTTACCAGCAGCGTGTTCAGCTCCTTTTGCCTCCGCTCGACCAGCATCTTGTGCTCGTTGAACTTGCGAGCGTTCAGGTTCACGCCGTCTTCGAGGCACTCAATGTCTTTCTGTCCTGTGTCAGTCTCTGGGACAGATATGGCAGGCGAGCTGTCGTGTAGACTGCGCAGCGAGCTCGTCATGCTCGAGTCTCTGCCAGGAAGCACGATGGGCGAGTTCGCCTTGCGCACGGCTTCTACGAGCTCGCGCTTCTGCGTGATCTTCTTCAGCTTGTGGTTCGCGAGCATCGCGGTGCTGCTGCTGCCGCTGCTGTTGTTGTTGCTGTTGTTGTTGCTAACTCCGGCGCCACCATTCGGCATGTCGTAGTTGCTCGCAGGCGAGTCGCCGATCGGGAGGAGCCGCAGCCGACCGGACATGACTCCGCGCTTCTTCATCTGCTTGTCGTTCGTCTTCAGTGGCGTCGTCTGCTCCAGTTCGTCGAGCAGCACAAGGTCAGGGTCGACGAAGAATCGAACACTTTGGCTGTTGAACGACATGCTGAACACAACGCACCGCGATGGACGAGAGATCCGTGAAATCGGCCATGGTTGCTGGAACGGGTAGATCTTCGGACGTTGATCGTGTTTCAGCTGCACTTCATGCTCGAGAGGCTGCTGCCTGAAGCGAAGCGCAGGTTCGCCCTGGCGAGGGAGACGCAAGACGCCGAGACGCGGAGCTCGCTCGCTCAGAGGCGCATCAAGCGAAAACGACTTCACTTTTGACCGCAAAAATAGGCAGACGCCACGCACGAACACAAGCATGCCGAGCTTGGCGGCGGCGACATCGAGGGAGCCGGACGACGACGATGGCACGAATGTGTGGAGTATCTGGTACGCTGCCAGGTTCGGTAAAGTGGAGCGCGTGTGCTTCCTCCTGGAGCGGAAGATGCACACGGGTGCGCTGTCGATCGATGCAAAAGAACCGGTACGACAAAGATGAGGAGCTCTATCGAGCACGAGCGTACTCACTTGATCTGCTTGCAACTCAGCGGACAAGCTGGACGGCTTTGCACTATGCTTGCCGATACGGCCAAAGCGATGTCGTCCAGCTGCTCGTTTGTCGAGGGGCTGATCCTGACGCGGTCGACGAGGTTGGTCAAGCCCTCTCCGATGCGTCTCTAGCAGTATTCAAACTTGGTTGATGCTCTTTTCCTCAGAGTGGAAACACATCGCTTCATCTTGCAGCTGGATGGGGGAATCTCCGCTGCTGTGTGCTCGTGCTCGAGGCTGGAGCCTGCGTGACGATGAAGAACAGCGTGCAGCAGACAGCACTGGAAGTCGCGCAAGCGATGTCGAGGAAGGATAACGCCGAGCTTCTAGTGCGATGGCAGCCAACTTCCTTGTCCGCAGAAGGTGTGTGGTCTCTGTATTAGTCCCTCCATCATGCTGTGGAATTATCTTGTCACCTGGACAGCGATTCTGCCTTCAGAACTGAGAGAGCAGCGACTGCAGAGTTCCTCCGGCGAGTTCGCGTTCCTGATGGCATTGAACGAGTTCGCGAAGGACGAGCCAGACCCGTCGGTTCGGTCCGAGTTGCACGCGCTGCACTCAAAGGTTCACACGTACGGCTCCGAGCACCCGGGACTTCTTGTCACCTTTGAAAGGCTCACCTCGCGCTATCGGTAAGTGCGCTTGCTGAGGCAACGCTCGACGATATCCCTTGGTAACTTAAGATGATCCTTGGTGTCGGGCTCCCTGCAGCGAGAGCAACCGCATTGAGAAAGCACTAGAGATGGCTGATCGTGGGCTGAGTCTATGCGAGACGATACACGGTGAGAGCCACTCCGAAACCGCGGGCTGGCTCAACAACACCGGAGAACTGCTTCTGCTGCACGGCCGCCATCAAGAGTCCTACGACTTCTTCGCCAAGGCGCACAAGATCTTTGTTGGGTGCGTCTTCATCTAAGGCGATCAACGTAGCTTTGCTAACTCATTGCGCGCGGCAAACAGGTTGAAAGGGGAGAACAGCCACGAGGCGCTCGTCGCGCTCGAGAATGCCGCGATCGCTCACTACAGTGCCGGCGATTTGGCCACAACTGTCGAGCATCTCCAGCAGCTGCTCGCTCTACTCAATGCATGCTACGGCGGCGGCTGGAACGACAAAGTGTTGGAGCTGTCACTTGTGCTCGCATCCGCGCTCTTCGATCAGGTGCGATGTGTGATAGCGATCTCGAGAGAAGCTCTTTCGTCAGAGATGCTAACAGATCGAGTTTCCCAGCGACGAGTCCACGAGGCGAAGAGGTTGTACGAGGAGTGTTTAGCACACGCCGAATCACTCGCAGATCCGCTGTCGGAGGCGGTAGTGCGGTGCGTCGAGGGCGTCGGCGCGTGCTGCTTCGTTCTTGGGGATTTCTCGAGCTCCGAGTCGCTCTTCAGCCGTGCGCTGCGTGATACGCTCGCGCTTTCGTCGTCCCCAGTGCTATCAGAACAGACACTGGAGACGGATCGACAGCGTGTGCATCGGAACGTCGCGTCCGTGGCGCTCGCGAAGAAGTCGGCGCGCGTGGTGCAGAGTAAGCTGGCAAGTGGACTTGGAGCTGATAAACCTGTACAATAGCTAGTCCGTTGATTAGGTTCGTGAGAGTGTTCAGATTTGCGGCTATCTCACTGTCGTCACCTGCTCTCAGATGTGAGACCGGCGCTCTCCTGACTTGTCCAGCGCGACTGGCACTGGCAAGTAAGTCCCTCGTGTTCGCCGGATCCTCCTCGTCTGGTTGACTCGACGACGCGAGAGGCGACCGCATCCGTCCGACTCGCGTGTCATCGTCTTCTCTCCGACTCGAAATCGTTTGACAAGCAGGAACCCTTGCGATTCGGCGACAGATCTGCGAATGATACAGTGCGCCATCTCGGTCTATCGATCGATATTCGCGTACGAGACACCAGATCGAACGCCGACAGAGCCAGCGCATTACGTGAGCGTGCAAATGCTCGCTTGCAAGCAGCACAAGCGTGAGCTGAACGCGCGCTCCATCAATGAGTCTCGGTCGTGTCCAGGATGTCGCGTGTACACGATTTGCCATCATTTCTTCATTAGTACCTCAGGATTAAAAATCACCCACCCTGCAAGCAATCAGCACGAGCAAGTGCAGGAGCTCCTCGAGCCACTTCACAAGAACCTCGTCGCCAAGCAGCAGCAGCAGCAGCCATGGAGACCAAGACGCTGTACTGCATCCGCCACGGCGAGTCGACGTTCAACGAGTGGCGGCGGCAGAGCATCCTCAACTTCTCGTGGCTCTGGGTGCGCGACCCGATGCTCGTGGACGCGCCGCTGAGCATCAAGGGCCGGGAGCAGGTCCGTTCGCGTGCATGAGGGAGTCGACAGGTATAAGCTCTCTCTCATGACGCGGCTTCTGTATGCATGCAGACGGAGCTGCTGCACGATGAGATCCGGGGGCGGTACCTTGAGGAGCGCATCGAGCTGGTGCGTAGCGACTGCTGAAAGAGAGTGAGATGGGCGTGACACGACCACCTGATGCTGACGCTGGAGGCGCTTGCGCAGATCATCACGAGTCCGCTGACGCGCGCCATTCAGACGATGACGAGCGGCTTCCGCGATGCCAACATCCCAGTCCGGCGTATGTGTGCGCGCAAGTGGAATTAGGTGGTGGTGGTGATAGATGTGCTCACGACTGCGCCTCCTGCTCGTGTGCAGTGGAGCCGCTCTGCAGAGAGATGCTCGACACCTCGTGCGACATCGGCCGGCAGCCCGAAGGTATGTACTACTGTAGTACTGCGCTTCCAACTCGGCCATCGAACACCTCGTTCTCACTCGTTCGATCGCTCGATGCTGCTGCAGAACTTGCGGCGAACTTCGTGAACGTGAACGCGGACTTCCACACGCTCGACGACTTCTGGTGGCTGCCGCCGAGCAAGCGGCCAACCAACGAGCAGCTGCGTATGTACCAGGAGCCGAGGACCCACGAGGAGGTTGCGCCGCTGCGCGAGAGCAACGCCGACGTCGAGCAGCGCATCCGCGCGCTGGTCGCGAAGCTCAACGAGCTGCCGCACACGCACATCGCGATCGTCGGCCATAGCTCGTTCTTCAAGCGCATGCTCGGCATGAACCGGAAGCTGCACAACTGCGAGCTGGTCGAGGTGCCGTTCGCTCAGGTCGCGCGGCGGTTCGGCATCGTCCCGCGCGACAGCTAGACGACGATTTGGCGATAGAGAATAGAGAGCTCGTACATGCATGCATCCATCGGGGATCTCTCCGGCTGCTCTGCTCCTCCCAACTACTGGCTCAGCTTCGGCTTGGAGGGATGTGACGCGCGCATGTACAAGAGCGAGCCGACGAGCGCGCTGCCAAAGCCCGCGAGCATCACCGGCACCATGATGTTCATGAAGATCGGCTCGCCGCCGTGGTACTCGCGGCAGTAGATCACAGCTTGTAGCGGGAGTCCGAGGATCATGCCGAACCAGAAGATGTAATTCCCGAGGCGCGTGCCTTTCAAGCCGCGGCCGTACATGATCACGACCACCTGCAGCATCTGCAGGATGAAGAAGTACATCTTGACGGTGCGGAACACGATCGCGAACACGCACTCGTGCAGCGCGGCCGAGACGAGGAACGTGAAGAGCGTCGCGCTGCGCTTCGACAGCTTGTACGTCTCGAGGCTCTCGAGGTAGACGTGGCGCAGCAGGAACTCGTGCACGGGCTTGTTCCACTTGCGCGCGAACTCATCGAACGTGGTGCTGTTCCACCAGTCGCCGTAGAAGTCGCGGTCCGCGAGGTACGTGAGCTCGGCCAAGCCGTTGCAGATGCACTCGAAGATGATGAACCAGATCATGAGGTAGCACCCGAGAAACGGGAGCAGCAGGCTGATGATCACGAGCACCGGGTTCGCGAGCGCCGAGTCTTCCAGTTTCGGGATCACGTGGTCCGTGACGATGATGTAGAACATGCACATCGCGAGCGTGTTGGCGAAGACCTTCTCGGCGACGTAGCCCCAGCGGATGTGGTCGGTGCGCGGGTACTCGGGCTCGTACACGAGCGTGGGGAAGAAGAGGTAGAGCGCGAACTCGCGGACGTCGGGCGTCGGCGCCACGTTCTGCGCGCGCGCGAGCTCGAGCTTTGTGCGAATGTACGAGTGCATCTTCATGAGCAGCACGAGGCACTCGACGAACGCCGAGACGGCGTGGACAGTGTTCCAGTCGCGGACGATGACGCACGCGACGGTGAAGACGAACATGACGCTCTGTAGGAAGTGGTGCACGGTGTTGACGAGCACGCGGCTGGAGAGCCAGTGCGTGGTCGCCATGTACACCGGCAGCAGCGCCGAGAACGAGAAGAGCGCCTGGCACGCGAAGGTCGCGAGCACCTCGATGAAGTGCTCCGAGCAGAAGACCGCGAGCAGCAGGCGCGCGTCGTAGAGACCGCCGCGCGCAAGAAGGTTCGAGAGCGCCGCCGTGAGCGCGTAGAGCCCGCCGGCGATGAGTGCCAGGTGGTAGAGCCCGCGGAACTCGGATGTGTGCACGCCCGAAAGCGCGTCTGCCGGGTCCAGTGGTGACACGATCCGCGCAAACTTCTTCACGGGCCGCTGCTTGGCAGGTGATGCCTCCGTTGTCGATGCACTCGTTGCTGCTGACGCTGGTGGTGATTGTGGTGGTGGTGCATTCACAGTGTCGGCCGCCTGCTGCACAGCGGACTTGCGCTTCGCCTTCGCCATCGCGCAGATTCCGGTGCTTCTTCAGCTCTGAGGAGCTGAAGCGACGCGAACAGGTCAGGACTTGCGTATTGGATAGTGAAATAAGCAAGGTGTTGCGACTCAAATTTGAATTGATGACAAGTCAAACTTGAGTTTCTCTAGAATATTTCACTATCCGATGTTATACCTATGTGTCACTAAAGTGAAGTAACCTAGAAGTTGAAGTTGTAATTTTGCACTGCATCCATCTATTTTCAATTTCATATTGCATGCATCTATTTGTGCCGCAACTCGCGCACAGTCGCATCGATATGGCTGCAACGCAAGGCACTCACCACTTCCTCTTCCTCCTCCTTCCGGCGCCACCACCGACATCTCATCCAGCACCACAGCGCCATGCAGAGCCTTCACCCGCTTGAGCTCCAGCTGCAGCACGCGGCGCGTCCCGCGAAAGGTTAGTTCGCTACTCACTCCACTCTCGCTCACTAGTGAGAGCCACCGTCAGCTAACCGACCGGTTTGCCACTGGGACACAGAAACTGAGAACTCGCCAACGTCAAAGTCGCCGGCTCGGTTCAAGTCGTGGGTCGCTCAGGCGCAGAGCTGTGTCGAGCAGGACTCGAAGCTCCGCAAGATGTGGCGCGAGCCCGAGTGGGCCGAGTTCAAGGTCCGCGCCAAGGGATACCTGAAGAACCACGTGAAGGAGAGCTCCGAGTCGCCATGTACGTGATCGCCGTCTGGCTGCCAAATCTCCCCTGTTGTCCGTGGTTCTAACGCTACGAATGAGTGCAGTGTTCGAGTTGGTCTGGTTCGAGACGTTCAGCGGCAAACACGACGATCTGCTCCACATCTCGCAGTCCAAGAAGAGCTTCGTGCAGAAGGCGATCGCCAAGTTCGGCAACGACGTCCCGCAGCTCTTCGTCGTGACGCTACTCATCCCCGGATCACCGCTCGTCGCGTGCGTGCAGTACTTTGCGCGCAAGAAAGAGGTCAATGCGGACGCGCGCGTGCACCGCGAAGGCGAGGCGCTCTGGGAGCGCTTCCTCCACGGCGACGACACGTTCCGCAAGAACCGCCTCAAGCTCATTCCGGGAGTCCCCGAGGGTCCGTGGATGGTCAAGAAGAGTGTCAGCGGCAAGCCCGTGATTCTCTCGCACGGTCTCGAGGTGTACTACTACCAAGGTCCGACATACCTCGAGGCAGTCGTCGATGTCTCGTCTGACCGCATCGCGAAGAACGTGACGGCGCTGTGCCGTTCTCACTCGACGTCGCTCAAGGCGAACATGGGTTACGTGGTCGAGGGACTCACAGAGGAAGAGCTACCGGAGGTTCTTCTTGGCTGCGTCCAGTACGACCACCTCGACTTGGCGTTCGCCACGCCAATCTGAGCTTTTGCAACCTTAGCCAATACATCACAATTTCGTCAACACAACCAATGTCGGCAAACGCTCAGCAACCTGTAGCAATTCTTTGAGAGAGCGAAAGATACCCAGGGAAAAGACCAGCCTCAAGTGGAGGTAAGGGAGCAGCTCGCGACGGCGCTGCTCAAGTTCCCGAGCGTGCTCAAGCCGCTGTTGGAGAAGATTTCGGCCAATACGTCATCGTGTACGCCCGAGCTGCTGCTGCTGATGTTGGTGTTGGGTATCGTGAGTTTGCTGACTGA
>JAASGA010000393.1:0-20913 GCA_023334105.1 Globisporangium nodosum
ACTGGAAGTGAGGAGCTCGCGGCATGGCGTTCGCCGGCGGCATGGTGGGGGAGAACGAAGTCATTGCTGAGAGCGCTCAAGGGAAGCATTGGCCAGTCGATGACGATCTACCACCAGGAGGCGTACGTTGCGCAACCCCTGTCTGTTGGCGGCAGCCCTTCGAGTCGGCTCCGAGTTGCCTCCTTTGCCTTGCCTCGACTAGCAGCTTCAAGGCACAGTAGTCTGTTCTCAAGTGGCGGTGGTTTTACAAACGCGGTGTCGCTTGGCGAAACACGGTAGGTGCGACCATTGAACTTATTCGAGGGATGGTTTTCAAAACTTGTCGTCTCAGAGCTCTGAACAGTGCGTGTGCACCTCGGACTCCCTCGTAGTATCCGTGGTCGGACTACCGCCATTCGACCTTTGAGAGGTACGCACTTTGCAGCAGCTACGAGCACCCTAGAGCGAGGTGGTGGCGGCAGCAGCACCAAAGGCTATGAACCCAGGACGCAAGAAGGTGAAGCGGCGGACTGCAGCTTGCCGCTTGCCGTGTGGTCTAACCAACGCAACTTGTGCATGCACGGCGACGCACTCGCCACCAATCGCTTCTCGGAGGCTTTGCAATAAATTCTCGCTATCGGGTTGCATCAGCATCCACTAGCCGAGCTGCATCCGTGAGCGTTTGAGCCCACCTACCAACTCAGCTTCGCACCTCAGCCAAAGCTGCACTTCATTAGCTCTCTATGCTCTCGCGGCCTGTGTCATGCACGACACAGGCACACTCGTGTCGCAGCGAGCGAGGAAACTGGCCCCACGACTCATTCGCTGCAGCAAATTTGACAAAAGTACAACAACGCTGACCACTGCGTCTGTGGTCACTGAAGTTCGGTGACGCGTGGTTCGCTGGTCAAGCCATACTATAACTTCCACATCTGCCGGCCATCTGCTCATTAGCTTCCGCGCTCCAGGTGGCATCGTCGGCTGGCCGTCTCTCGCAGTCCACCAACCAAGCATCAAAGCGCGAGCTGCTGGCGGTGGCTGTGCGCTCCAACCTGGTCATTTGAGCTTTCGCTTTCGCTCGCTCGCCGCGCTGTCCACCCTCCATTCTCCGCCATGGCTCCTCGGCACTCCGACGACGACCGCGTGCTGCACTCGGGTCTGCTCTTCAAGCGCGGCTCGGGCAACGACTACCCGTTCGGCCGCATGAACTGGAAGACGCGGTACGTCGTGCTCACGCCGTCCACGCTCAAGTACTTCAAATATGAGGGTGGGCCGTGGAAGGGCGAGGTGAACCTCGTCAGCGGCGACACGAACAAACTGCACCACCCCGCGCACCGCACAACGATCGAGGTGATGCCGGCAGACAGCAAGAAGACGGGCAAGTCTGCGTCGACGATCTGGCGCATCGCTGTGAACACGAAAGAGCGGCGCCTTCTGCTGGCAGCTACGTCAGAGATCGAGATGAACCAGTGGGTGGAGAAGCTCCTGCTCGCGCTGCGAATCGGCCGCAGCGAGCACTCTCAAGACCAGGAGTTGGCCTTTGAGCAGCTAGATCGGCGCCAGTATCATCATCGACAGCATCGCAGGTCGCTCCCCGACGTGATTGCTACCGCCTCAAACACGTTCATCACGGACATCCAGGGCAGCGTCCGAGCACCGTCGCAACGGCGGCAGAGCATCCGGGTCACGAGCGAGGGCTCCGCTGCTGTCGCCGATATCTGGTCGCAGCGGTGCCAGGAGAATCTATGGGAGCAGCCACCAACTTTCGTGCTGAGTGCCACGATGCCGAGCCCAGACTCGCTGGTGGTGTCGTCCCCGCAGGAGCCGGGCGAGTTCGACAACCACCGGTTCTCGACCCAGAGCGACTTCAACGTCTTCTCCGATCAAGACTCTTTGATCGCAACCTCCACAACGACACCGTCGCGGCTCAAGCAAGCGAGAGGCCAGAGCGACCCGCACCAGCGCCTGTCACTTCCAAGCGCAGTTGAAGCGTACCCGTTTACGGCCAGCGTTCTCGAGAGCGAGCGTCGTGTTCCTCCACCGCCGCATTTCATCGCGGATTTCAGCAACTTCGCACGAAGTCGGCGGCGCAGGAGCGTCGTAACTGGAGAGCGAGGGAGCGAGCCAGCCTCGCTTGGACGTCGGCAATACAGCGCCGGTGCATTCGAGCACGAGATCCGACATGGACGGGAACCAAGCGAGTTTGAGCACAAGCTCGACGAAGTGGAGACAGAGGGCGATGCTCTCAGGGAGGTGGTGGCGGGCGACTATGGCAAGAGGACGGGCGAGCGGAGTCGGCGGTTCACGCGCTTCCGGCGATGGCTCTTTCGACGCGAGCAGCTTGCGTGCTGAATATAACGCCAAGCTCTGTGTGTTTCTCCATCGAGTGAGCTCCGCTGACATGGTATCACAGCCGGTGGTGACTGTGTCGTTCTATCGCCTTATGCGCTCAAAGGGTTGGTGTTCAGGATCTGCAGTCTAGAGCTGCACGCAGCAAGAGACAAGCGGATGCGGAGAAGAGGGCGAGCGTGACGGCAGGATGATGGCATGGAATGGAGTTGTGAGAGACTTGGTGTGATGTGTAAATGTGTGAAGGTTCCTCCCACGAGGGGAGATCCAGAAATTGGTTGAAGCCGCATCTGTTGAACCGATCCCACGGTAATCTTTAGTAAAAGGCGAAAGATTAGTTCGTGATGAAATCAATTCTGCGGAATGAGTTGCAAAAAAAAACTTGGCCAATTGTATAGTCTCATTTCATCCCACACGAACGATTACAGCATTTCTCTACTTTCATCAATCAGGCAAATGAAAACATGCCTCGCAGCACGTCGCCGTCACCGCTAGCACGCCGCCGTTCACGCAGCAGAAGCCGCAGCCCGAGAGCCAAACCCCAGCGTCGACGCTCCCGCAGCGGCAGCCGCGACCGGCGACGCAGTCGTCATCGCAGCCGCAGCTCCAGCTCCAGCTCCAGCAACGACTCGAACGCGTCATCGGAGCGACGTCATCGCCGCAAGCTCGCGCACAAGAGCGAGCGGAAGACTAAGCGCCACAAGCACAAGAAGCGACGCACCGCCGAGCACAAAGACACCGGCGACGAGAGCGACGTTGAAGCTAGCGTGACGCTCAGCAGCTCTGCTGGTGTCACTGCCGAGCAGGAGGCGAAGGTAAGCGACGCTGATGGTTCGAAGCTGCCGTTGAACGACGTGCGCAGCTTCTTCGAGCGCGTGCGCGCGCAGGAATCCGCCAAGAGCGCGGTGGGGACGGTGCACGCGAGCGGCGTGCGCGCGGCGAACCCGACAGCACGCGTGGTGCTTGAGCAGTGGGAGTGCGTGAAGCGTGGCTGCGGCGAGAAGAACCCCAAACGCGCGGCCGCGTGCAGCAAGTGCGGCGCCATGAAGCGGCTGAGCGAGTGGCGGTAGCTAGCGTTAGAGGTTGGCGTGGACATAGAGCGAGGTGTGTTGCCATTGATACATACGTGCAGTTCTCGAGCGACGACACCTCCGCACAGGACATGCATTTGATTGATCGTCTTGACATGAGCCAGGCTAAGTATTCTGGATAGTGAAAAAAATGAAGATAAACGCTTCAACCCTTTTTAAGGTGGGTATTAATACAAAAATGTATACAAAATCAGCCTATGTATCTTGCATACCTGACACAAAGAAGGAGACTAATCAGCAAGCCGGATACACCTTCCTCCTGTGTCTCTTTGAGTGAAAAATCCTGCTTTTCTCCGGCTGTCGAAGCAGCCTGAGCCGGATGTTGCTCACATACAAAGCGCAAGATCTTTCGCGTATACTATACGCCTTCAGGTGCCGCCACACTGCTGTCTCACTCGCTCATTCTCTCTCCGCAGCCGAACGCCGCATAGCATCGCACTCCGTCGAACGTCTCCAGCACCAGAGTGCTAAGCAGCTCGTCACAGTACACGCCGCAAGCATGAGCCAGTCGGACCAAGTGCTGCGCACGGGCGTGCTCTTCAAGAAAGGCTCGGGCGCCGGGCCGTTCGGGCGCCGCAACTGGAAGCCGCGCTACTTCGTGCTCACGCCCACCAAGCTGCGCTACTACACGTTCGAGGACGGCGACCTGAAGGGCGAGGTGGACCTCTCGGGCTGCGACGAGGGAATGATCGAGGTCATGCCGATGGACTCGATGAAGACCGGCAGCTCGGCGTCCACGATCTGGCGCATCGCCGTGAATGCGCCGGAGCGCCGGCTGCTCGTGGCCGCAGGCACCGAGATGGAGATGAACGACTGGGTGGACAAGCTCATGATGGCCTTCCGCATCAACCACGGCCAGCCGATGCACCTCCCGGCGCGCAGCTCGCTCTCGCAGGCGCCACATTCCGCTGGCAGCGCGGGCAACGGTTACGGCGGCAGCCCTGACCGTGCGACTACTGCAGGCGGCGCCGCGGTGTCGATCACGGACTTCCAGAACTTCACGGTGGCGCGACGAACAAACCACGGCGGCGGTAGACAGAGCACTGGCTCCGGTGGGAGCGACGGACACCGAATGTCCGGCTCGTTCCACCAGAGCGAACAGACGCGGGTGCACGCGGAGGAGCACGCGGCTTCCATGCAGCTGCAGCAGATGGAGGCGGACGAACTCCGGCGCGAAGAGCTCGACCGCGAGCGAGCGTACCAGATCGAGCAGACGCGCCGCTTCGAAGAGGCGAAGCGCGCAGAAGCGCGTCGACAGCAGGAGGAGGAGGAGGCGCGACGGTATCACGAGGAGGCGCTGCGCCAGCAGCAGCAGCAGCAGCAGAAGGAAGAGGAGGAGCAGCAGCGATTGGCGCTGGAGATGCAGCTGCTAGCAGTGGAGGAGGAGCGAGCGCGTGCGGAGGCGGAGCAGCAGAAGCGGACCCAGGAGGCGCTTCTGGACGAGCAGCGCCGCCTGAAGCGCGAGAAGCACCAGCGCGAGCGGGCGGCACGCGAGCAGCAGATCCGGGAGCAGGAGCACCAGGAGATGGAGCGGCGCAAGAGCGAAGCGCGCCACGACAGCGGCGAGGAGTACGATCTCGACGACTCGGACGACGAAGACATTGACGGCACTGCGGCTTCTGCTGCGCCACCTCCGCGGTCCTCTTTGATCGGCGACGTGAAGCGCGAAGCGATGCTGAAGCAGCAGGCGGCGCACCAGCGTCACCGCGAGGCAGCGCTGAGGGAGGAGCAGCGCCGGCAGCGCGAAGTGGAAGTTCCACCGCGAGTCGTCGAGGTGATTCGGAGAGCTCCTCCTGCTGGAGCTTCGAGCGCAGCGCAGGCGAGTCGGATGTCGGCGCCGAAGGTCGACTCGTTCGAGCTGTGAAACGACGCACGTGTCGAATAGGAACCGGAACAGACTGCACGTGGCGGCGAAGGAGAGACACTGAGAGAAGGAGACCAAGCGGAGATCAAGTGGTGTCCCGCGAGAGCAAGCGCGGAATGGAGTAGCTCGTTACGTTAGCTGAAAGGAACAAGTGTCGATTAGTGAAGTTGCAGTCCACTTCAAGATCACCCGACTCAGACTTTGATCAGATCTGTCGGCTAAGAATCAGAATTACAATCATGCAACGCACGAGTGAACCTGTACAACCTCGCGCATCTCGCGATGCTGCCGCCTGGAGCTCTTAGGTACGCTGTTGATCCTAGCACTGCGTTCATCAGTTGCTACTCGTCCCTTAGCTCGCGTCCCTGTAGTTAGTATGCCGCAGGACGAGCCATTGCGTGAGTCAGAGAACCCGCCATCGGCTGATAGATAGATAGCTACATTCCGTAAACTACGCAAAAATTCAAGACAGAGGTAATATATTTGCTTCAAAGGATACGACCTCCGAAATCGAATATCTCTCCTCACTCTATCCCGATACATTTGCTCACGCTTGATCCCTTTACAAACTATTTTCGATTCCATGACCTCGCGTGGTCCACTTTATCTTCCGCATACCTTCCCGCACTGACGTATTTTGCAGAGCTCAAGTTGACACAGGACCTGCACGTGGCGCTGAGCATGGCGGCCACCTCCTACGACAGCGCGCGCTCCCACACGGCCGGCAGCGCCAACACTGCCAGCAGCAGTAGCAGCAGCAGCTTTACTCTCAGCAGCAACAGCGCGTCGTACCCGCTCAATGTGGCCGTGGACTTTACGCAGCTGCGGGTACAGCAGGTTGCGCTGCAACATCATCCCCGCCTGACTCGCGCTCACTATGCACTCGCTCGTTCGTGCGCAGACGAACGCGCTGCGGCGGTACCTGGCGTTCCACCGGCTGCCGGAGGCGCCCGGCAGCTCGCGGGAGCAGCTCGCGGCGGCGGTCGCGCGGTGCGTCAGTTTGGCGCAATTGTGATCTTCTGGGTGCTCACGACCGACGTGCTTGTGCGCAGACACTTCAACGACGCGTGTCAGCGCGCAGATGAGCGCGCAAGCATCGCGTCGTTCGTAGGCTACGTGCGTCGCAGCTTGTTACTCTCGAAGGCAGCAGATGAGGTGGCTGGGAACCTGTGCCATGGTGCCAAGTGGACTTATACTGTGTGTGCTGCGTGTGCAGCTGAAGAGCGCGAGGGCGGAGAGCGGCGACCATGACGAGGAGCGCCATAGGCGGCCGCGCGAGTCGGACGAGGAGGAGGAAGAGGACGACTCGGAGCCGGAGCCGGATGGCGCGTACGACTACTACCCGAACGAGCTGGAAGAGGACGGAGGCCACGACGAAGACCTGGACGAGGTACACAGTTCAGTCTCTGGTGCTTGCAGCTTGGGGAAGTCGCTGGAGGTGACACGTGCTCTCTCTACTATGAACCGCAGGACGGTGAGTACGCGCACCGCTCGTCGTTCGGGCCGCGCAAGCGTAAGTCGTCGTCGAGCGAGAGCTCCTCGGACGCCAAGGCGGGCAAGCTGTCTGCCGGCAGCGGCGGCGCTGCGAAGGGCGACCCAGCAAGCAAGAAGAAGAAACGCAAGGCGCGCTTGTACTGCGTGTGCAAAGGCGCGAGCTTCGGGAACATGATCGCGTGCGACAGCAAGACGTGCATGGACCGCTCCAACTGGTTCCACATGGGCTGCGTCGGCTTGGACCCGTCCGAGGACCCGCCCGAGACGTGGTTCTGCCCGACGTGCCAGGAGCAGGACCTGTCCGAGCTCCCGGAGAACCGTGCGTGTGCTCCTTGTGATGAAGACGGAAGCTGAGAGGGTGCTGACGCTCACGCTCTGTTCTGTCAAGAGTACCGCAAGCCCGTCGCGAGCGTCACGTATGGCGACATGATCTCGCACGCGCTGACCGTGCTCCCGCAGGGCAAAGTGAGTGCACTTGCGATGCAGAGTGTGAGTTGGACGCAGTGGACTGACGGACGCGCTGTACGACGTCTTGCAGGGCTCGTTCAAGGAGATCTGCGACTTTGTCGAGAAGGAGTACGAGAGTCAGCTCAACTGGAAGCTCGAGAGGTGCGTGCACGCGGCGTCGGGACCACCAGCGCATAAACGTCTGAGCCTCACCCTCTCGCCATCTCTCTCTCTTTCGTGCCGTAGCGACCAGCGCAAGTCGCCAGTGTGGAAGTCGTCGGTGCGCAAGATCCTCTTCTCCAACATGCGCTTCCGCAAGCACCCGGAGGACAAGGGGCTCTTCTGCCTCGCGGCATGAAGAGGACCGGGAGACACTCTCGCCCACTCACTGTTAACGTTGTTGTAAGTCTGTAGCACGCATGAAGGATGAACACGTGCGACGAGACACGAGGCACTGGCGGTCGTTCATTCACTCGGACTCTCGACACCCATCCACCAGCCAGCCAGTCTGCCTGCCGCTCTCTTCCCCTCCCCACAGTCATGGGGGTGCACAGGTCGTGGTCCTGCCTACGGGTCGAGGTCCGGCATCTCCTCGTCGTCGCTGTCGCTCTCGCCCTCGTCCATGAGCCCGGCGTTCTGCGCCGCCATCATCTGGTTGATGTCGAAGCCGCCGCCGCCGCTGAGCGCCGACATGTCGAAGCCGCCCTGCTCCTCCTCCTCGTCCTCGTCCACGAACTTGGCCCAGTCCACCGACACGTTCGTCTTCTCGAGGTGCTTGTCCGCCAGCAGGCGCGGCCAGAAGTCCGCGTCCGCGTCCTTCTTGGCGATGTGGAAGTGCACGTTGCGGTCCGCCTTGGCCCAGATGCTCTCCTTCGCGTCCACGTCCACTTCCTTGAAGAAGTCGAGCGACACCTCGTACTTCTGCCCGTTGCTCGTGCCCCTAGTAGTTAGTTGGTACACACGTTAGTATGGCGCTCTTCGTACGCACAGAGAGGCGCGGAGGGAGAAGGACGCACTGGAAGGTGAGGTTCTTGTTGCTGAGCGTGACCTTCTCGTCCTTCACGTCCGGCAGGTCCACGGTCACGTAGATCGCGTCCTTGCGCTGCGCCCACTTGACGGGCGCCCACAGCGCCTTCGTTGCCGCCGCCGCCGCCATCGTTTTCGCTGTCTGCTGCTGGTGCTGGAGCTGCTGCTGCTGGTTGTTGCTCGCTGTTGCGATACTGTGGAGCCAAATGTTCGAGAAGGGGGAAAGATCGACCTGGCTTATATAGTAGTGAGCACTGGCTTCTAGAAACAGTGCTTTAAGCAGTGGGATCAAATTACATAGGTTGCTTTATTTTAATAAGTACCAAAAATGTAGTATACATGTGTCGTAGAAGATATGTGGAGTATAATGTATAAGATGGAAGAAGTGAAGTCGAGTTCGACATTGAGTTCCTACTTCTGGACAATTGTATACAAATACCTTGATTAAATAGTCAGACAGCATTCTATTTGTCCAATGGTACTTTGCTCATTGACCGATGCCAATCAAACTCCGGTGCACCAGCAATGGACCTCGCTGCCTCCCCACGCTCGCTCTGCAGCGACCCACGCACCTCGTGCCGCGCGTCGTCCGTCCTGGATCGCAACCGAGCGCTCTATGGCGCGGCGCACATGCTCGATCCGGACGCCACGAGCTGCTGGACGTCGGCGCAGGGCAGCCCGCAGCACGTGGCGCTGCTCTTCCAGCGCCGCGTGCATGTCTCTCGCCTCGCGCTCATGTTCCAAGGTGGATTCGTGGGCCAGGACGTCGAGGTGCTCGCGCGCGACGCTGTATCGGGACAGTGGGGACCGGTGCCCGGCTGCGTCGTCGAGCCCGCGGACGCGAACGAGCTGCAGGAATTCCCGTGCGAGGCGCCAGGCGTCGACGCGCTGCAGCTCGTGTTCCAGCGCAGCACGGACTTCTACGGCCGCGTCGTCGTCTATCGCCTCGACGTCCTGGGCAGCGAAGCGCAGCAGCAGTAAGGAGTACAGAGTGTTGCAAACTAACGTCGCCGTTGTCATAGAAGGAGAGCACTGCTCCCCCGTGTACATTACGCCACGCTGTATACACACACACTTGGACATCGACGCCACGCCGTCGCTCGCTCGCTTCTTGTCGCTCGCTCACTCACTCGTTCACTTCTCCGCTCTCTATCCGTTCGGGCTCTCGTGGCTGCTGCTCGCTAGTTCACGCCGAAGCTCTGCAGCGACTGGCTCCAGTAGTACATGAGCGCGTCCTCGCGCAGCATCACGAGGTTGTGCTGGTACTTGGGCAGCGAGTGGACGGCGTCCGAGTTCTGCTGCAGCTCGAGCGTGAACCGCGTCGTGATGTCCGCCTGCTCCTTCTCCGGCACGCCGACGTCCTCGAGCGCATGGAACAGCACCTGCGTCTGCACGTCGTTCTGGCTTTCGGTGTAGAATCCGAGCTGCTCGTCACCAGCACCACCATGTCAGCGCACGCACGATCACACAGCACTAGCAACAACAACACCATCGACACCATAGACGCACCATGCGCTGGAACTGGTCGAACGCCGGGAGCCCGAGCTTGCGGTTCTGCGCGTCCGTGTACATGCGCGCGAGGATGTAGAACACCTGGTCCTCGTCGCCCATGCCGCCAAAGTCCGCGAGCGGGTTGAAGCCGCCGCCGCCGCCGGACTTGTCGAACTGCTCGAGGCTGATGCCCATGCTCGACATCTCGTTGAAGAGCGCGCTGCCGACGCCGACCGCGAGCGTCACCGTGTTGTCTTCGATCGCCAACTGGTTGCTGTCGCTGGTGCTACTGCCGTCCAACGGCTGCGGCGGCTGGTCGGTCTCGGGCTTCTCCTCGAGGAAGCTCGCGTGCTTGTCCAAGTGGCTCGCGGCCTCCGAGATCTCCATCTGGTTGCGGAACGCGTTGCTCGCGAACAGGTTGCCCGCCGCCGCCGCCGGGCTCGCCGCGTCCGAGCCCTGGCTGCCGCCGTGGCCGTCGTCGTCGCTGCCCGTGACCTTGTTCATGAACGGCGAGATCGTGAGTCCCGGGCGCTGGCGCTCGCTGATGAGCGCGGCGAGCGTCTTGGGCGAGTCGCCGCCACCTGCGTGCTGCTGCTGCTGCTGCTGGTACTGGCGCGACGCCGCCTCGTGCTGCACCGCCGTGACGCTGTCACTGCTCGCCAGGAAGTGCTGGTGCGCCATCTGCATCTGGTGCTGGATCTGCAGCTGCTGCTGCGCCGCCGCCGCGGCCGCCGCGCCTTCCAGCTGCGAGCGGTACAGGAGGCTCGAGAAGACGCACTGCGGGCTATGCTCGGCCATGCCGCTCGACATCACCTCCACGTCGTTCAGGCGCTTGCAGTGCGGGCACCGATAGATCGGTCGCGACACGTTCTGCGAGCCGTCGCCGTTGATCTCGAAGCCCGCGAGCTTCCACTCCACCGCCGCGGCAGTCGCAGCAGCGGCGTTCCCAGCGCCCGCAGCAGGGGACGACATGGGCGTCGGCGCGTGCTGGTGCTGCTGCTGCTGCTGGTGCTGCAGGTGGCTCGACCACGTGACCGCTTGCTGCTGCTGCGCCGCGAGCGCCAGGTCTTCTGCGCGTCCGGAGCCGGGCTGGTGCGCCAGCATCGCGTACTCTGCGCAGCAAGAGCGACAGCGTGAGCCTAGGACACATCGGAGGTAGACAGCAGTTGCCAAGCAGGAACGCACGGGTGTTGGTCGGCGTGCCGTGGATGAGCATGCGGCGCTGGCGCTGCGCTGCCGGCGGCCCCATGGCCGTCGCTGCCACCGGTACCATCGGGTTGCTGGGCATCTGCGGCGGCGCGAGCATGAGGAGGTTCGCGCGCGGCGTGCCCGCGACGCTCCGCGGCGACGCGCGCGTGCCGGCAAGCTTGCGCTTGTTGCGCTTGGAGCGGATTGCGATGACCGACGTGCGCGTGGGCGCGATGTCCTGGAACATGAGCGACGACTCCTGCTTCTCCGGCGCCACCTCGAGCACGAACGACTGGCCCTGGTGGTTCTTGGATACGTCGTCGATGCGGAACGAGACCGCCACGCGGCCGCGCGACATGTTGGGCCGCATGTCCGGGAAGAGCCGCAGGATGCCCTGGTTCACCACCGGGTTGCCCGACTCGTACAGGAGCCGCACGTCCAGCGGCACCTGCTCGTATACAGACGTCAGTCAGTCAGTCAGTCACTGCAGTACTCTATACAGGAGCCATCGAGCGCGCCGCAAACGTACGACGCGGTCCTCGATCGTGGCGCCGGGCGCCGCCTCGAGCACGAGCGTGACCGTCATGCACTTCTCGCGGCCGCCTTCGTCCTTGAACCACACGTCCGGCGGCTGCTGCACGACGCGCAGCTGCTCCTTCACGACCGTCACGGGCGCCGAGAAGACGGACTCGGCGGCTGTCTCCGTCCCACGCCTGTTAGGTTCCCTCCATATAACAGCCGCAGCAGGGCGAGACACCAAGCACACAGCACGCACCGCCGTCGGCCGCGCGCACCTCGAGGCAGAAGGGCCGTGCGTCATTCGCCGCCGTGAGCGTCTTGAGCCGCACGCTCAGGCGCGCGTGGCCGCTCGCCGGGTCGATCTGCGCGGGCGTCACGAGCTCCAGCGCCTCCGCCTGCTCTGCGACGATGTCGAACGACGCGTGGAAGCGCAGCGTGACGCTGAGCGCGAGCGCGACGCTGGGAGCAGGAAGCACCGTGTTAGACCTGCGCTCATGCTCTCCGCGTATAACCACACGCGCACGCACCCGGTGACCACGGCCTTGTGCTCGTCCACGAGCTTGACGCTCGCCTCGAACGCCGCGTTCTGGAAGACGAACGCCGGCGGCGGCGTCGCGAACGCCAGGCTCTGCATTAAGTCCGCACTCGTGAGTGCTCCGCGCCATACATTCTGCCATACAGTCAGGCGCGCCGCACCTCCGGCATGCTCCTTGGTTGCTTGCGGCCTCGGGCGCTTGTTCGGATGTCGTCGGGACTTTTGACCGAACGACGCACACACGCACTCTCTCAAAACCGCGCTCACAACCGGACGACGACGACAATGCCTGGAAACGAGGGTCGACGAGGGTCGACGGCAACGGGCGAGCGAGTGAAGCGAGTGAAGCGAGTGAGAAGCTAACGTGGCGAGAGGGAAGATGATACCAGCAAGGACGCACTGGCTGCCGCTCAACTCCTTCGCGCGCGCTCACTCGCCGCCTTCGTCTTCCGCTGGCGAGAAGGTGCGCGACTGGCTCGAGTAGCGGTCAAAGGGAGGAGCTGCTCTCCCGGGCCAAGCAAACGACCAGCTGGTTTCCAGCGCGCACATACAAAAACCAAGTCAAAACTCGGAGACACACCTCTGGAGACGCGAAAGCGATGATGATCGATCTGCTCCTGCGTGCCTCGCGCCATGCATGCATGCAACCAAGATGGTTTCCTTCCAGCCCTGTACATGCATCCAGTCGTCAGGGCATGCCGCGTCATGCTGAGGGGTGGATGTGTCGGATCGAGAAGAAGACTTGGACCGGCCAACCTTCCGTGCACGTCGACGTCGGCAGCGAGCGAGCGAAGCGTTCGGTTGGCCTGCCACATGGCGCCAAGTGCTGACTACCTTCGCAAAGCTCGCGCCATAGGGGAACATGGCGCGAATCCACATGTTTTCGCAGCATTGGTTCGTTTTCGAACCGCGACCTCCGATCGCTTCGCCACGAGGCAGTCACCTCGCTCACATGCACGAGCCACCCACATGCTCCAGATAACCAGCATCTCTCACCTTCACATTCTGGCTCCGCCTACCTCTCGCCGCAGCCGAAAGCCGACCCGAACTCGAGCAAGTTCCGCAAGCGAGGCGCGTCCGCTCTGTACTCAGACTCCGGCTTCGCCCGCTTGTGGTGTTCTACCACTCGGATCGACTCCCGATCCGCGTATTGGGCCTGGAACTCGTCATTGCCTCGTCTTGCGAGAGAGAGCCCTGCACTTGCACGGCTCAGCTTGCGAGTGTCGCTCAACGATGCGCGCAAATCTCGGTGACCAAGGATCTTAGTCCACCGCTGATCTGGATCTTCGGCGTCGCAGTGAGCGAGCGAGCTTCAACGCTTGCTGGTATCGAGTCGAGTGAGTCGAGTGAGTTGAGTGTGAGCGGGACACATGACGTCGCTGACCAAGTAGTGGTGGACGCTTCCGGTGTCGGCGACCAGGAATCTCGTTCGCTGCGAACGCCGCCGAGAGCTTTCTCCAGGAACAGACACTTTAGCGGCGGCGACTGCGGCGCTCGTCATCCGCGCGTGCTGCTCACGGTGCTCACGGTGCCAGTGGTGATGAAATCTCGGACGTCGGACCAAGACGTATCCGTGTCGCCGACTACTCTGCTGGGGGCGACCTAACAAGCTCACTCATCTGCTGTGGAGAGCGCTGTCATGCTGTCTGCTTGGAGCGCATCGAGTGCCCGAAACTCGGGATGTCTTGAGATCAAGATCGAATCGAGGCGAACCTTGGTCTCGCAGATACTATAGCGACTAGCCCCGCGCCACAAGCTTCGGTGGGCGGGCGACACGGTATCCCTCGTCATGCGCTGCTCTCACCGACAGAGAGTCAAGAGCGAGCACCAACAGTTCGCACTCGTGAATTCAAGTCGGTCTTTCGGTGTGTCACAGACCTCATCAACACGGCCCAATACAAATACCAATATTGCGCGCGTCGCAGGAGTTTCTTGGTATTGGATTTTATCTGGTCGATCATCTACGGTGTTGGACTCGCTGTCCCCGCCACAAGACTCGAGAACTCGAGTTGGACACCACGATGTGAGGCATCCGCGATCGTCGCCGACCAACTTGCTACCGCTTCATATGCACCTTTGAACGCCTCATTTCCGATTTCGCACGCTTCTCAGCAACCAACTGCTAAGAGTGCTCCATCTCTTGCTTCGAGACACCAACTCCGAAGCTCCAACATCATCACCACAGTTCCAGCTTTTCCGCATCCCAGATCACCACCATGTGCGACGATCTCGCTGGCTGCCTCTGCGGATACATGTGCTGCGTGTGCTGCCTGAGCGCGTCCGAGCCCGACGGTCGCGACCGCCGCCGTCGCGATCACCACCACGACGCGAGACGCGGACCCGTGTATGTCCAGCCAGTGGTCATCACCCACGCGCCGATGAATCGCGGACGCCACCCACCGCCACCGCCGAACGGATACTACTACGTGCAAACCACCCAGCATGGCCCGCCGCACCACCACAAGCGCCGCTGATCAAGAGAAATCTGCTGACACCACACCCTGACATAGACCATTAGAAAGCGCATAGAGGAATGTAAAGTATGAAGCACGCACACGAGAACACTGTGAACGCTCTCCTCGGCATGCCGCTGGTAGCATGCCAAACCTCCTCTTGTAAATATCAAAGCGCACCACAGCCGAACTCTTTCTGTCTTCACTGCGTCACTTTCCCCAAGCACTCGTACTTTTCGCAGACATCCTAGGCTGAGCTAGTCACTGATCTCTATCGCTGCATGGCTGCTCGTACGGACTCACAGCGGGTTGTCTTGCAGATTGACGATCTTCCTCTTCTCGCCGTCGGCCTTCTCGTCGAAGCACTTCTGTCGGATGTTCAATCCGAGTCGAATGTTCGACCTGCTGCTCGTTTCATTCGATAGTACTCACACAGAAGGGTCTTGGCATCAGGATCTTCTCGCCGGCGCTACACTCCTGGAAGGTCTCAAGATGCTGTCAGCAGGGAGCACTCGAACTCAGCCGCACAAGCATTTGGATCATTTCAAAGTCTGCATCGCCAACATCACCATCTATGATGAAATCGAGGTCCGTTCTGTCGTCGTAGAAGCGGTATTGCTCCAGGTGCTTGCACAGTAGCCATGTCGCTGCTGAAGATCGAGTCCTTGGTGGCGAATTGCAGGATAGCAACATGTGAACAGCACCTGCCGACTCGCTTGAGCGATTCCCTCGCTTGAACGTCCATAATGAAACGAGATACTCGATCTTGTCTTGAACACGACAACCTGTCTTGAGCATGACACCATGTTGCCTCTCACGGCGAACATGAGCGACACGAACGACAGGAACAACGAAGACGTGAGGGGGTCGTGGATGTATTGGAATCAAAAAGAGGAGAGGAAAAGATTGATCACTCTACGTGGGGGAAGAGCTGCTCAAAGGCGCCAAGAACCGAAGGCGCGAAGCGTGAGAGGAGGAGGCGAGTGAAGGAAGCGCGAACTAGTCGACGAAGCAGACGCCGCGCAAGTCTTGAGACGAACTCTCGGCTGCCGATCTTCGTGCTGCTGAAAGTCGTCGCGCGTTCCACGTGACGATCTTGATCTTCAGTACCGGTTCGCTCCTCGTCCACCATCGCCCCCATCTTCTCGCTCGCGCATGCACTTCTTGTCATCCTCCGTGTGCTCGCTGCTCGGATTGCTCGCTCGCTCGTTCACTTGGTCGCTCGGTCACTTGGTCGCTCGCGAGGTCCCCGCTATGAAAATCCAACTGCCTATAATTACTCTTACATGAAGGCGTCTTCATCAAAGTCATCATCGTCGTCGAACTCGTAGTCCATCTCCATGAAGTCGACCTTCCAGCGCAGGATGCCGCCGATGCCGCCGAAGCCCTGGCAGAACTGCGAGCCCTCCTGCGACTTGGCCGTCACGAACTCCAGCGCCGTGCCGAACTGCTTGTAGTTGTTCGCGAACCACTCCACCAGCGGGATGCGCTCCACCGTCTCGAGCTTCGCGCCGGTCTCTGCGTCCACAAAGTTCGACGCCACGTTCTCCTCCGCCGGCGACAGGATCTTCGCCGTCTCCGCGCCCGTCGTCTCGTTGCGCAGCGTCAGGCGGTGGTGCGGCAGGTCCTCCCACAGAATCAGCGTCTCCACCGCGCCGAGGTCCAGCGCCTTCATCGTGTCCCCCACGCCGAAGCAGTACTTGCCCGAGTCGAGCGCAATCTCCTCCATGTACTTGAGGATCAGCTTCTTCTCCTGCACGAACTTGACGTTCGCGAGCGTGTCCGCCGCGAGCTCGATCGCCTGGCTGAAGCCGTTCTCGCCGCCGTACGACACGTCCACCACCTTGACGACAATGTCAAGCAGGCGCTTGTCGAACAGGTCGCTGCCGTTCAGCTCGTTCTTGAAGTCGGCGGAACCCGCGAGCACAAGGTTCGAGATGTTCGGGCGGTCGTTCGTGATGAACATCTGCGTCGCCGTCTCCGCCACCTTGCGCACGAAGTTGTGGCGCTTCTCGAGACGGATACGCGCGAAACGCAGCGCCGACTGACCACCGCGACCGTGCTTCTTCGGCAGGTCCACCGAGAACTTGTGCAGGATCTCGCGCGTGCTACCCGCCACGGCTCCGTAGAGCGCGCCGTTACCGTCCATCACGATGAAGCCGAAGCGGTCGTTGTCCTGCAGCAGCTCGCCGAGCGCCTCCGTGTGGAACTTGTTGTCGCACATGTAGAGCGACGTGTTGATCGGCTTGAACGGCTCAAAGTCGATGTTCACGCGCTTCTCCTTGCCCTCGTCCGTGATGATCGTGCCGCAGTAGATGATGAGCCCGTTCGGCGGGCACTTGTTGTACAGCTTGAGGCGCTGCTGCGTCGACGTGATCGCGCCGAGCACCGACAGCCGGTTCACGCGCGACTTGATGTTCGACGCCGTGCCCATCTCGTCCGCGAGCATCTTGGACACGCGCGAGATCTGGTCCTTCGGCGGGATGATCAGCGAGATCATGCTCGTGCCATTGCTGCACATTCACCGCACAGAGAACGCGTTAGCAGCCGTATCCAGTGCTTCTCTCCCTGCCACCCAATCCAACCCAGCCTCCCCTAAAAAGAAAGGGACACTCTACGCACCCGCGTGCAGCCTGAAGCGACTTGATGAGCTTCTTGACCTTGAAGAGCTCCACCTGGTCATCCGCGGCGGTCGCCATGCTGCCTTCCTGTTCCTTCCGAGCGTGAGCCTGACGAAACGTGGGTTGCTGCTGGCCAGGAAATGAGCTCCCTCCCCCCCTTTGCACGAATCGGCGGTTTTCCGGAGCGCCAGCCATTAGCTCAAATGTCAAAATTACTAGAATAAACAGCAGAAAAAGCGAAAATCCGAGCAGATAGACAAGGAGCGACTCCGCCAGCCAATCAAAAGCGACCGAATATAGGCAGATACTCATTTCACCAATCACCGCGCGAGACGGTTCAAGAAAATCACCAATCTAGGCGCTCTCACGACTGTACACTAAGTGTACTGCGACGACGGGTTCGCGCGGTGGTGCTCGTGCGGCACGTCGCGCACCAGGTGCAGCGCGTGCGGCAGCACGTCCCCAATCGCCGACAGGTTCTCCCACACGGCCTTCGGCTTGCCCGGCAGCGTCACGATCAGCGTCTGCGCGCGGATGCCGGCCACAGGGCGGGACAGAATCGCCTTCGAAGTGATCTTGCGCGAGTCCTCGAGCATCGCGATCACGAACCCCGGCACCTCTTTGTCCAAGATGCTCTGCATCCCAGAGACTCCATCAGAATTCGGTTCACATAGCAAGTTTGGTGCAATATCAGAATCGCACCTTGATCGCCTCGGGCGTGACGTCGCGAGGGCTGAAGCCCGTGCCGCCCGAAGTCAGCACCAGGTCCGCAGCGTCCGTGTCCGCCCACTGCTTCACGACCCGCTGGATCTGCTCAATCTCGTCAGCCACCACAGCAGTCGCCACGACTTCGATCTTCGCGGTCTTCAGCTGTGTGAGCGCGTCGACCATCGCGGGACCGCTGAGGTCTTTCGACTCGCCCTTCGACACCCGGTCGCTGATCTGGACAGCGGCATTGGCACACGCAACGACAAGTGAGCTTACGAGCCATCATCGAAGTAGCATCCAGCAACTCACCGTCAGCACCGCTGCGCGGAACTGTTTCGCAGGTGGAGCAGTAGGCTTCGGTGCGACAGTGTGGCCGTGTCCATGCGCCGCGTCGTGTTCGTGGTGGTGGTGGTGGTGGTGATGGTGGTGCGAGCTGGACGCAGAAGGCGGAGAAGCGTCGAAGTGGCCGACAAAGTTCCCGAACGAGCTGTCGAGAACGTAAGCCTGCACTCCGTCTCCCACTCGGATCTCCGTGCCAGTCGGCAGACTCAGCAGCGCGTTCGCATTGCGGCAGCTGTGTTCCATCCCGACAAGTCAGCACCCATACCAGAAACCTCTTTTGTCGAACTCTCTCGAGCCAAGACACACGCCACATACCTCAGCAGTCGCGAACTGATCTGGCGACCAGTGCTCGTCGCGACGAACTTGAGTTGCTTCGCATCCCACGCAATCGTCGCGCGATGGAACTCGGGGCGTTCTGGATCCAGCTTGATCGAGTGCGAGAGCGCCGCGTGAACCTTCGTGTGGAAGCACTTCTCCACTGGCAGACCGCGCAGACGCTTCAGCGCAGGGTGCACGAGCAAGTGGCACGTCGTGAACGAGCTCACTGGGTTCCCCGGCAGTGCAAACGCCAGCTTCTGCTTCCCGTCCACCTCGACGGTCGCGAACGTCGTGGGCTTGCCGGGTTTCATGAACAGTCGACCAAAGTGCACCGTTCCGATACGCTCAAGAAGTGGCTTGATGAGGTCGTGGTCGCCCTGTGAGTTGAAGCAGTCGTGAGATACAAGCGCCTCACCCATCGTCCACAATCAACCAAGTCGGGAGCAACAGCCACCTACCATGCTCACACCTCCGCTCGTGATGAGCACGTCCACTTTCGCGAGCGCGTCGCGGATCGTTCTCTCCAGCGCGTCGTTGTCGTCGCTGCACACGCCGAGATCAACGGTGTCCGCGTTCCACTCAGACACCAGCGACAGCAGCATCGGGCGGTTGCTGTCGCGGATCTTGCCCGGCGCCGTGGCGCTGAACGCTTCCACCAGCTCGCTGCCGGTTGACAGCACGCCAACCACCGGGCGACGGTGCACCTTGACCTCCGTCACGCCAGTCTGAACGCGTGACGCAACCGCAGCACATGTCAGACATCGACTTGGATGCAGCACGAACACCAAGATCGCACCGTCGCCAAGAGCCCGAGTTCGGCCGAGGTCACGAGCTCCTGCGCGTCAACGAGCAGCTCTTCCGGCTGGATGTCCGAGCCGATGTCACGGATGTTCGTGCCGGCGCTCACGCCCTTGAGGATCTTGACTGCGATCTCCTTCTTGGCCCCATTCTCCTCGCTGTACACGCCGTCCGTGTCCTCGATCTTCACCACTGCGTCCGCGCCGTCGGGGACCGGCGAGCCCGTCGTGATGTACGCAACGTACCCCGGCCGGATAATCGTCTTGTCCGGCGCGTCCCCCGCCGCAATGCGCTCCAGCACCGGGAACTACCAAGTGTGTTATCAACACCACAGTACACTATCAACCCCACTTGTCCCCTTCAGCGGCGATCATAACACAGCACGCACCTGTCCCTCGCCGTCCGCAGCCACCACCGCGTAGCCGTCCATGATCGATGCGCGGAACGGCGGCATCGGCTCCTGTCGACCGTCCATCAACCAGTTCCGTTCAGTCAACCGTCCGATACGAGCCGCCAAGCTACACACACACACAGCGAAGGGGGGAAACGCACCGTGCTGCGCACAGGCTCGGCGAGCACGTGGCCGAGCGCCGCGTACGCCGGGCGCAGCTCCGCCTCCAGCGGCGCCGCATGCGCCAGCACCAGCTCCACCGCGCGCTCCACGCGCAGCATGTCGTACGCGCTCTCGCGGCGCACCTCCGAGGCGCCGGCGCCGCCGCAGTCGCACTCGCCGCCCATTCTTCCTCCGGTCGCAGGGAAGTAAAAAATGAGCTTTGGAATAAAACCCACCTACCTATACAAACGCCTAGTGAACACGCAGAAAGATGCTCGCGCTCGTGCGTCGGCGCGTCAACTACTTCTCGTGGCTGCGCCTGCTGATCACGCTCGCCATCTGCGCGCTCGCAGCGCCAGGCACCGTGCGGTCGGCGCCCGTCTCAGCCGCCAAACAGCCGCAGCAGTCTCCTGAGACGGATGCGCAGCCGCACGTGCGCATCTTGTACTGCTCCACGTGCGGCTTCCAGCAGAACTTCGTCGAGGTGCAGAAGTTCCTGGAGGAGCGGTACCCGGCGCTCGAAGGCCGCGTGTCCGGTGGCAACTACGCCGTGGAGCCCATGAAGCAGGTTGGTTTGACACTTAGCTAGGAGAAGGTATGATATGACTAACGCTCGTGTTGTGGCGCGCAGTTCGTCGCCAGGTCGCTCGGGTACCTCCAGATTGTTGGCATGGTGCTCATGGTCGGCGGCGAATATGTGCGTACTGTGTAGTGGGGGTGGTCGTAGAACTTGAATGGTTAGTTGATAGGAAGGTGGCTGATGAGGACGAGGCGATACAGATCTTTCGCGCGCTCGGATTGGACACGACGCTGCTCCAGAAGGCGCTGGACAACCGCATCGGCTGCTTCGCGGTCATTCTGCTGGTCGGCTCCATCTCGCAGGGGCTCGTGGCCACGGGCGCCTTCGAAGTGTTTCTCAACGGTGGGCGGCTTGGATGGATGCCCATGTTCCTAGAAGCGAAGACTGACTTCATGAGGTGGATGTGTAGGCGAGCTGCTGTTCTCCAGGCTCGAAGCTGGCCGCTGGCCGACTCTGGAGGTACCGAACGGACGCTTCTGTTTGACAATGGCGTTCTGTGGTATGTACATGAACTGAAGCGGATATGCTTGTGCTGCATGTACAGGAGCTGTCGGAGA
>JAASGA010000394.1:0-20893 GCA_023334105.1 Globisporangium nodosum
TGTACTAGAAGACGCGCGCGGCTCCAGACACACCTGCATGCACACGTCGATGCCACTCGCTCACGTCAGATCCAAAAAGCAGATTCTGGTGTGTATGATGTATAATGTAACTTTTCGTTATGAATCTTGTACAGTCGTTCACTACCGATCATGGAGCAGCAGCAGGAGTGGCGCCGCCACCGCCGCTGCTGCCTTCTTCTTCGCCACGGTTGCTGCAAAAGAAGCTCTTGAACCCATTCTCAACACGCTCCATGCATACACGTCTTTCAGTCTTTATGCTCCCTCCTCGCTACAGCTATCTGCTTGCTGGAATGGCAGCGAGGGGTCTCTCATGTTGTCTTGTGTCTGTTGGCAGCCACTCTCGCCGTTCACCCACTTCCTCGCGCACTTAGCCGAAGCCAAAGCCCTCCGTGCCTTCGCGGATCGCCAGGAGCAGCCGCTGCTTCAGCTTCTCCTCGCTCTCGTACTCGGGCAGATCCAACTGATTGAAACTGGAGCACCAGCGCAGATACATCAGAGTTCGTCAGTGTCAGTCATACGCCATCAACTTCACCAAGTGCAATCATCGGTGCATCAGCCGCACGTACCAGGTGTGCGCAGACGGGAGCGCGTTCGTGTTGCCGTACGCCTTGTGGATGTTGAACTTCTGCGTGCCGCGCATGCCCTCGAGCGCCTTGAAGCCCTCGAGCGGCACCTTCGACGTGCCCGTCACGAACTGCAAAAATAGCGCGCGCTCCTCGTGCGTGAACGAGTACAAGACATTCCAGAACCACCGGATGACCGAGTCCGTCGGCTTGAAGTTCGCGTAGTCTGTGTTCGCCTTGAGGTCGTCGATGTCGATCTCCGGCATGCCCGAGATCAGCAGCTCCAGCTCGTTCTCGTTGAAGATCGAGATCATGTCGGCAGGCACGAGCTGGTGGAAGCCTTTCAGGAACGCGTCAATCTGCTGGCGAATGCCCGTCGCCATCCGGTGGTGCGTCACCAGCTTCACGTACTCCATCTTGTTCTCGTCTGTCACGCTCACGTTGCGGCCGTTCGGGATCAGATCCACAATCTCGACCTTGCCGAAGTTCGACTGCTCAGCCGAGAACGTCAGTTCCAGACCCAGGTCTTCGATCGCGTTGTCCAATATCGAGTGCAGGTTCCGGTAGTACTCCGGGTCGATCGCCTCCATGTCGTGGTACGAGATCGGGAGCTGTAGAATGTGCTTGTAGAACGAGCGCGTGAAATGTGCGTCGAGAAGCTGCCCGTCTGCGACCGCCTTGCCGATCACTTTCCCCACGAACTCAAAGTAGCTCAGGTGGTCCTTGTTCACGTACGACAGCGGGTTCGGCTGGAACGTCGGCGAGTCTGCTGCAGACGTGAACAGCACGTAGTTCGGGTTGAAGATCTCGCGCGCAAGAATCATGTACCACTCGCGTGTCACGCCGCCCGCGTCGATGCCCTCTTCTCCCGTGAACGAGATGTGCAACTTGCGCCGCAGCTCCTGTCCGCTCCGCATCCGAAGCGCGTAGTACGAGTCCTCAAAGATGTGCTCGCGGCGAACAGGAATGCGCACAGACGAGCTGCTGCCTCCGTGGCTCCGCAGCGCCGTCTGTCGCAGCTTCTTCATCGCGCTCTGGAAGTAGGTGCGCTTGTTGTCAAAGTCCAGGTACGCTCGGCAGCGCGACATCTTGATCAGCGCCGCGAGCGACGAATCCAGCAGTGACGGCTTCTCTCGCACCAAGATGTTCAGCAACACCCGGTTCGCTTCCACGAAGTTCGCGAGACGCATGCCCTCTCCAGCTGCTTCGGATGTCGGAGCGTCCGACTTCGTTGACGCCGACGCTGCACCACTCCCTCCTTCCGCAGCACTGAAACCAGTTGCCCGCAGATTCGCGACTACAGCCTCCTCGCGCTCGGTCGAGTCCGGCACCTGCAGCTTCATGGACGCCGCGTCCCGTGCGTTCACCACGAAGAACGCTTCGACCATCGGCAGGAACCGAGCCAACAGTGCCGCCATCGCGCATGACGCACCGGCGCTCTTGCCTTCGATCACCATACCATCGATGTTGTCGTCTTCAGCTGTTGCAGTCACACCTCCGACTGTGGCCGTTCCGTCTTCCTTCTCCTCGAGCCCTCCCTTCGACCGAGCGTCTTCGAGAGAGCGGCTCAGCTCGTCCCACAATGGGTCCAAGCCGATCGTGCGGCAATACTCGGTGAACGCCGTAGTCGAGTCGCAGATGTCCGACAGCGTGTGGAGCAGCCGCAACAGCCGCAGCTCGTCCTGCGCCGATCGAAGCACTGCCGAAGACTCGTACGCAGCACTCCCAAGAAGAGCCGACTTGCTCGTTCGCGCGAGCACGCTCGCGTGGTGCACAATTGCTTCGATCACGCGATCTCGGTTCTCCGGCACACGATTCAGGAGCTTGAGGATGTTCACGGTTCGCTCTTGCATCTGCGGCGTACAGATGTCCATACACAGCACCGACACAACGGTGCTTGTGTGCTCGACATCGAACTTGACACTGGGCACGATCACCCACTCTGATTCGTCCTTCTTCGCATTCGCATCTTCGGCGTTGTCGCTCTTCTTCTCTTCCTCGTTCACCTTGGTCGACGAGAGTCGGTCGAGCGGCAGAAGCACCAACTCGAGCAACTCAAGCAGCGTCTCGAGATTGGTGCCATTGCGGCACACAAATGGAACCGACAGGAGCTCCACCAACACGCTTGCGCCGCTCTCGTCCTCCGCAGCCTCGATCACTCCAGATTCGGTCTTCGGATCATCAGCGACACGTCGCATGCCATGAGCTCGCAGCAGTTCGACGGAGAACCGGGGGTTGTACTTCGCCAGCGAGACGAGCACGTGCAGCATTCGCGTCAGCACGTCAGCAGGCAAGTCAAACCGACCCGGTCCACTTTTGCTGACATCCCGAGTGCTGATGTCATTGCACCCAATAAGCCGCTCGGGTGGAAAGCCATCAGCAGCGTCGTCGGTGGCCGGAAGCAGCGGGCGAGCAAGCGCTCGCGTGATCACTCGCAGCGTGTTCACACGAACGCTCTCTCGCGTCAGTGGATACACGCAAACATTTGTCAGCACGCGCTGCAGCACTCGGTTCTGGATCATCGACTGCGCCATGAAAAGCAGGCGGAGCAGCGCCTTCACGGATCGATCGTCGCAGATCCGCTCCGTTTCCAGCTCTTCTTCGTCATGGTCGACACGAAGCATTCCGGCGTGTGCTGAGCTCTCACCCCCGTGGCCTTCACGCCGACTGCTGCGACGAATGTTCCCGCTGCTGTCCATGTACACATTTCTGCGACCGGAACGACGACTCGTGCCACTCACCAAGCCATCCGCACCGTGCGATGTCAACATCCGACGCAGCGTTGGCCGCTGGAACAGATCGCCTATTCCGTCGCCACCACCTCGAGCTGCTCCAGCACGTTGCGTGTCCGGCTGGCGCTCCCGGTACGTCGTCCGGAATGCTGCCCGCTCGCGCAAAACCATCGCTTCCGCGCGCACCTGAGACGACAATGTCTGCAAGAATGCGTCGTCGCACGTGATAAGGATCTCTTCGCGCAGCTCTGGTGCCAGCGAGGCCACGAACGAAGCATTATCCATCTCTTGCGCGCGTGAGATGTCCGCCGGTGCCGCAGCCGCAGCCGCCAAGGCTTCTCGCTCACGACGCTCGTTTGCGAGCACCTCAGCTCGAATATCCGGCGGCAACGCTTCCAGCGTCTCACGGTCGAAGCTCGAATTCGCCATGTCCAGATCAAGCTGAGAGAAGCTCTCTGAACCGCCCTGCGTCGCGCTTCCAGATGCGCTCGGCGCAGGAGGCGCACTCTGTGCCACGATTTCAGCTTGCATGTCGGGCGGAAGCGATGCAAACACTTCCGGGTCGATGCCCTCGGGGCACCGAAGCTCAGTGCTCTCCTCTTCAACAATCGCTTCTGCTTCATGCGAGGCAGCTTGAGTCGGCGCGTCTTCACTCTTGCTTTCCTCTTCTCGACTTGCGCGACCGCGAGCAGCATCCGTCTCGCTGCTTGAGCTGCTCGCCGGCGCTTGCAGCCCAGACAAGTCCAGAGTAAACGACATCATGGAGCCAGATCCTGCAGCCGCCCCGGTCACTGGTGCTGGCGGAGGAAGTGTTGCGCTCCGTTCGTCAGAGAGAGTGATCCCAGAAGCTCGCGTCTCGAGATCGTCGTCGCGCGTCGTCAGAGGCGACGCAGCTTCCGTTTCGGAGTTCGTCAGGTCTACGTCAGGTTCTTCCGGAGAACGAATCGTCGATTCTCCAAACGTGCTCGCAAGCGCAATCACGGACGCAGTCTCCGACGCGACGTCGTTCCCAGCAGCTTGCTCGCGGCTCTCGTCGTCGTCTTCGTGCGTACGGAGCTCGTCAACCTCGCTTTCGCTGCCTGCAACACTCGCGTGGCTGGCGCTGGTCTCTGAGCGGTCGCTCGCTTGAACTGGTGCAGGGGGCGGGGTGATGTTTTCACTCGCATTCTCGTCATCACGACGGCTCTGCTCGGCTCCACCACCTGCGACGCTGCGACGTGGCTCATCCTCGACATACATCTGGTTGATGCGATGCTCGAGTCGCGATGCCACCGACCGAATGTCGAAATCGCGTCCGGGTGCGCCAGGGCCCCACAGCGTCGCGTTGTTCGTTCCACCCGTATCTCCTCGCAGACCACGACCGCCGAAGAGGTCGCGGTCAAGGCGACCGCTATCGCGGTGCCCCATCCGGTGGCTTCGTGGTTGTCCGTGCGACAAATGCGACGAAGGCGGGATGTCGAGCGAGAACTCGCTCAGCAAGTTCGAAACTGCAGACAATCGACTGTTGCGGCTCGGCGGGCGATGCCGACCGCCGCTGCTGCCTCGCTGCAGTCCGAGTCGAGCTCGAGCGCCGCCTCCAAACGAGACGGGGAGTTGTGTCTGGACCTGATCAGACAACTCTTGCAATTCACGAAGCAGCGATGAATGCCGAGGGAGCGAGAGCCGAGCAGGTACGCGCAGACCATTGCTGTCAGGCGCCGACTCGGAGTTTCTACCTGGACGCAGGAGCGGATGAGTTGTCGCTGCGCCAGGGAAGTCGGGTCTGCTGCCTGGACGATCTCGGTTACGGGCTCGGAGCGCATTGTTCCCCATATCGAACGTCTCGAACAGGAAATCGTCTTCGCCAACTTCAGGCAAGTCGTCGAGGAACTGGAGCATGGCATTCCGGAACGTCCCCAGACCTTGCCGATCTTGGTTCTGCGAAGACAGAACGCTTTCGCGGAACAGATCGCTGGACGGCAGGTCGAACGGATACTCCTCGCTCTCGGCACTGCCCGCACGCTCAACTGCGTTGCTTCTGCCCTCGCCCGATTCCGAAGTGTTGCCCATGAAGGCATCAAGAAGAGAGTTGACTGTCGAATCGGCTCCGGGGTTTGAGGTAGCGCTCTCGCGGCTGCGAGCGGCACGCTGGGCTCGGCGCTGCTGCTCTTCGCTAAACACTGCCTCGTCGTCTAAGATGTTGACATACGAGTAATCTTCTTCGTCGACCTCGTCAAGCGCATCGATCATGGACAGCTCCGGCTCGAACGACCCCCACAGTCGGCTTGACGAGCGTCGGGACGAGTTGTGCCCTGCCGATCCTCGAAGGACACGAAGGCGCAGAAGATCGTCGTTGTGCTCCTCGTCATCTTCTTCCTCGTCGTCATCATCATCGTCATCGTCGTCGTCTTCCTCCTCGTCGTCGTCATCTTCCTCCTCATCTTCTTCTTCCTCACCGTCATCATCTCCTTCGTCTTCGCCTTCGTCGATGGAACGCCCGGAGTCACTGCTTCGATCGCTGTCGGCGTCATCGCTCTCGTCTTCCGCATCTCTCATTTCTTGATCGTCAACACCTGACGTTGGAGTCCGCATGGTGACGTCCTGCTCTTCGTCCACCGAGATCGGATTCCCTGCTGTCGTTCCAGCAAACGGAGCAGCAGCGGGTGGTTCCACATGAGAAGGCTGAACTGGACGCGCAGCCGCCTCGTTGTCGCCTTGATCGGCTGCACCGCGCGAAATACTCGCTTCAATCGGCGTTTGACTTGATGAATCTTGAGCGTGAGTTCCCGCAGAAGTAGCCTGAGCGCTATCGGTGGTTGCTGCAGTGTTGCGCTTCTTCTGAGATCGGCGGACACGATCTGTCACGAACGATCTTGTCAAGGTCGCCAGCGGTCGCAGCAGCATCGAGCACGTCGTGTGCGCCAGCGGATGCGCCAAGTCGATCTTCTGCAACGTTTCGGCGAGCAAACTCACAAACGCATGCTTGCCCTTCTGGCTACCACCAGAACCGACTTTGTCCCAAGCGAACCCCTTCGTCGATCCGTTCGGCCACGAGATGCTCATGATGAGTCCCGCCCACGCGTGCACACAGCTCAGCGCGTCGTCGTCTCGAACGCAGTAATCGCCATCAGCTCCACCCGTGCTGTGGTCTTGCAGCCACACACGCAACAGATGAATGAGCTCCGACACGATGAACTTCGACCCATCGGACGATTGCTCCACGACACCGGTCAAGAGGCGATGCGCACTCTGCACACGCTCCTTGGTCCGAACATTCACGAATGCAGGAACCTCTGCCAAGGGCAGATCGGCACCCAGTCCGGCGTTCGTCCCGTACAGCCCGCGCTCCTTGAACGATCGTCGCAGCGCCACAAAGCGACACAGATCCTTCGACGGCAGAAACTCCTTCAGCGCCAAACGAAGAAAGCCATCCCGAGGGTCCGAGTGATGGTGGTGCGGATGGTCTCTCGCTTTCGTGAGCACGCTTGCGCACACTGGGAACGACTTCACCAGGTGAACCAAGAACTCCAGGTACATGCCGACACACACCACTGGTCGTGTCTGTGCCTCGTTCCTGGAACCCTTCTCGCGCTCTTGCTGCTCCATCTCGTTTGTAGCATGCTTCTCCGTCGCCCACACAGCTCTGATCTTGTCGATGATCTTGCTGGAGACGAGTTGAATGTTCTGCTTGTGACTCTTCGGAACCTTAGGAGCCGCGGTTTTCTTCTCCTTTGCGTCTTCATCCGGGTGGGAAGGAGTGCTTTCAGAGGATGCTGCTGCGGGAACAGTCGAAGTTGCTGGCATGTCGGTGGGCGTGTCTTTCTTTGGAACAACGTACGTTCTTCCCGACTCGCTCTTTTTCACTTGCACCGAGCTTTCCAGCGCTTTGGCAAACACCTCTTCGTTTCGCGCAGCAACTGGAGCCAGCTCCATCAGCAGTGCTCGAGGAGTGATGCGCATTTGACTCGGAGATCCAAGCCGAGCAGACAGCTTCGACAGCGCTCGTACAATCTTCTCTTCCATCATCTGCTGAAGAACTTCCGGAGATTCCATAACTTGAGACAGCAGCGTGCACACGAGCTCTTGGTATCCCGTGAAGATGCACTCCTTGCGGATGTTGAGAACCAAGTCGATCCCGCCGCGGGCAAGGAAATCACTCGCGATCTCATAGTCCAGCGTCACCCGAGCCAGAAGCTGCATGACTGCGTGGGTCACTGTCGCACAGACTCCCTGATCCTGCTCCGACGAACTTGTTGTCGACTCGTCCTTCCCAAGAATTGCCAAAAGCTGCAAGCACACATTGACCAAGCGATGGTGGAACAGTGCTGGCAGCGTCTTGTTCTCGCTCAGCAGACTGCTCTCGGACGAATCCTTCGCTCTGCTGCCTTCGCTGGCTTCCGAGCGAGTTTTCTCTGCAGCCGAAGAGTTCGCCCCGGATGCTTGGGATTCTCCAGTCGCTAGCGCGTCCATGATCAGCAGAACCGGCGCACTGGAAATCGCCACATCGCATCGATTCGTTTCGAGCGCTTGCGTTGTACTGCGCAACAGATTCTCCAGCAGGTTCTCGACACAGCAAGGCTTCTGGCGGCGTAACACTTCTCTGGAGCCGGGGTGCAGCTGCAAAATCAACGCCAGCAGGTGGCTTGTCATCGTGTAGAACTTGTCATCGAAGTCCTTCGCCGCTTTGCCGTCCGGACCGAATAACTTCAAAATGACGCTGTTCACTCGACTCAGAACCAGCTCTCGCTCATCAGGTGACTGATCGCACAGCGACGTAAAGTACTCCGCGACAGACTTCACCAGATCCTCGTGCGGATACACTGAAGCAGCGGTGCCACCTCTCGAAAGTGCCCGACCAGTAACGCTCGGCAGCTTCGCTTGAGTTTGCAGCACCCGAAAGCAGCCTTCTTCGAACTCATCCCGAAAAGCGGTGTAAGCTTCGAACAAGCCCTTCTCGCGCTTCTTCTCGTCACTGTCGCCTTCGCCGCGGCTACTCTCAGAAGGGTCAGCGACACTGGAGGCTGACTCGTCCTGTTCACTCTCTTCCTGAGCCTTCTCTTCGTCGTTCAGACCCTCGTCGTCTGGGTGCGAAAGAATCCACTCCATCGCCAGCTCCACGTCGTTGATTTGGATGCGGCGAAGTGCACGCTCAACCCTTGGTCGAGGAAATCCCATTGCCGTCAGGTTCTCAACAATTCCAGCGTCCGGAACGAACGAGTGTCGACTCCCAGGGCGTCGAACGGGACCGCCAAATAGTGCACTGCGTAGCGACATCGACTCGTCCTCAAAACTGCCGGCTCCTCTTCCACGACCAAAACCGAGACCATGTCGACGAACCCCGGACAGGAAATCGAAGTCCGCCTCAGAGCCGCCTGCACTGTCCCCCGACGGTTCAGCTTGGTCGATTCGGCTCTTCAGCACCGTCACCGCGATCGGCAAGATCTCCGAGATGTACTCGTCAACTGGCAGCGCGGCAAATTCCGAGTGGCGCCAAATCGAAAGCAGCACCTTGACGCACATGACGTGCAGTTGCACCGTCAGCACTCGAGGCACAAACGGCCCACCCAAGTCGACCGGTTCGCTCGCGTACTCATTCGCAGTCAGCGCTGTGGTCAGAGGCGACAGCGAGATGTTCTCCAGATCGGAGAATCTCTTCAACGCGACCGCCGCGATGCGAAATGAGGTCGCGTCCATTCTCGAAAGAGCCGCTGGCGACCTGGCTTGACGCTCCAAGCAGTGCATGAAGAACCACTCCACCACGTTCATGATCACCTGCAACAGGCAAGTCGCATCTCCAAGAAAACCTTCGCGACTGTCTGGCGCACGCTGGTGACTCGAAGCTCCATCATGCGTCATTTCGATGTCGTCTGAAGGTTGGGCGTCCACGTGGCTCGACGTGCCTTCCGTGTCTCTCTGAAGAGGCTTCAGGAGCTGGACCAGCAGCAGAGTGTTCGCTTGCTTCTTCACTCCCTCAAACACCACGCCCACAATCGTTTCCAAGAGGAACGTGAGGTAGTACTGCTGCACAAAGTCGCTGATCTGCTTCGCGCGAGGCTCTGCAACAATGTAGAAGAAGTGGCCCTCCAGAATTTGACCCACAAGCGCTGCAAGTGCTGTCGCATGAGGCGCGAGATGGGCCGCCGAGTCGTCACCTCGGCGATGCTGGAGTGGCGTCGTCAAAAACGCCTTCCCGAATGCCGTCAACAGGCTGCGCATGACAATCGTGAAGCGCAGCAGGAGCAGCGAGCCCACTTTCCAGAGCCCGTTCATCTCAGCTCGGCTCCTTTGCGAAGGCTCCGAAGTCTCCTTCAGCTCGGAATCCTTCTGTGCCGGCTGCGTCTGCTTCTTGTGCAACTCGGCCAAACTCGCGCGTTCATACTGCACCGAACGATCAACGCCAAAGAGTCGCGTGAGCACCTGCTGGGTCGACTTCGACGAGAACTCTGTGAACCAGCGTCGACTCTGCAAGCCCTGAGCAGTCTGGAGTGTCCACACGAGCAGACCACTCAGCCACTCCACCGTCGACAGCACGCGCAGATACTCTCCGACCGACCCGATCTTGCCAACGTTGTCGCTCACGCCGACTTGTTCGCCAAATAGCTCCGCGAGCTCGACGTCAGGCATGGAGCACAGAATGCCTTCCGCACCTTCCTCGACCTCGCTAAACTGCCACCTTGCGCCGATAACTGCTCGAGCCGCTTGGAGATCATCCAGCTGACTGCTCAACTCCTTCACGAGCGCAGTCAACATGCCCGTCGGCTGCTGCGAAGCGTACGATCGCAGCGCGAGAGTGATCGAGTGTGCAGCCGCATGGTGGTTCATGCGCCGTTTCTCGAACGCGCTGCTATCGTTGGAACTCGACAGTGCACTCGACAAGAACGACGTCGTTGTCGGCAGGACAAGGCGGTACATCTTGAACAACGACGTGACGCCTCCTTGGTCTGCGAACGACACCGCGTACTCCGACTTGGTGAGAATCGGCTCCACCAGGTCAGCGACACGACCTGCCATTCGCAGGAAGACCAAGTATTTGCCCTTCTGCTCTTCCACTCCAGACACCCCCGCTCCAAACTTTGCGTGCTCGTCACCGAAGCGAACCACTTTCTTGATCGCGTGAATGCAAGCCTGGATCGCGCCGTGCTGGAAGCTGGGCTGGTGCCGCATCAATTCGAACACTCCACCGCCGACGACAGACGCGGCTTCAGCTTGAAAATTATCCGACGCGTCTTCTTCCGCGAACGCCGGTAACGCAAACATGTCCAGCAGGTGGAGAAGCGGGTCGCGCTTGACCACTTTCTCCGCGTGAGCGGATGTCAGACACAGCACATTCAGCACTGACGGGATCGCCATAACCAGCTCCGCGCTCGGTGGTAGCAGTGCCTTGGCTGGAAACAAGTCCTTCACGTCCCAGCGCGTGAGGGCGTCGAGGAGTGCGTCCGCGATCCCGCCCGAGTGCACGTGGTTCACGCTACTCGGGTCGTTGTTGATAATGTCCGAGACCAAAATCGCAGCTTGAGCGAACACCTCGGTGCCGAACACGTCCACGTGGCTGAATACCTTCACCAGCACCTTGGTCAGCACGCTACCTTCACGGATCACGCGGCTCGTCGCGCCGGCGCTCATTACACCCTGGGAATGGAAGGACACGGAAAGCGTCACCACCAGCGCCACCAACAGCGCAATCTTCGCTTCCGGAAGAGGTGTTGACGCTGTCTGGCCATTCGGCACACTCGAACACTCAAGCAGCAGCCGGTCGATCAGCATGCCGACACCGTTCAGATCTCTGTACAGCGCAGCCGCCGCGCTGTGGTTGCTCACTGTCGTCTCCAGCGCTTGGATGCATTGGGTCGTGACCACGATGTGGTACGGACTCGTCGACGGCACCGTGATAACATGTAGCAACGCCGGAACCACGCCGTTCTCCGTCAGCACGGATGCGCCAAGCTGGATCCCAACCACGGCGGTCAGCAGCCCCAAAACAGCCTCGATCCAGGGCAGCTTGGCGTCTGTAGCGCTTGTGTTGATCTTGCGAGCGGCCACTCCGCCCGCTGCTTCCCCCTCGTGTGACGACTGCAGATCGGTAGTGGCGTGAACAAAGGCGACAGCCAAGCTCATATCCATGTCACTGTCCGCCTCCGACGACATCTGCTGGGGAGGTGCACCACTGGACGCCGAAGCGGCTGCTGCGTCCGTCGTCGACAACGCGTGGCTTGCAGTCGGTGTGATGCTTCCAAGCTCCGACATGCAAAAGCGAACGAGCGCGGGGAAGACACCGTGCGGCGTCCCCTTCACGACGCCCAGCGCTGTCAGCACGTTCGACTGGCGACCCAGCACACCGACACCGCCGCTGCGGTCGCCGCGATCGTACACGAGCGCTGTCAGCACCTGCAGCGCAGCAACGCGCACGCGAGCCGGGACTTTCTCGTAGAGCTCCACGCGAACCAGCTCGGCGATCGCACGCGTCAGCTCGGGGTTCTGCGTCACGTAGCTGGTGACATCCCACGCCTCGCTGTACGCGTGGAAGAGCGCCACGTTCGCGAGCAGGCGCTCCACGACAATCGCCTCGCGAGCGACCTTGGAGCGCGTCGCGAACACTGCGCGTACCTTCGTGAAGAGCTGGAAGTGGAGTCTGCGCGGGACGTTGTAGCGTTGCACCAGCGCCTCGAACGCGTCCGCCGCCGCGTACGCACTGTCTTCCACAGCAAGCGCAGGCGATGGGATCGGGATCGTGATCATCTGCGCACTCTCATCGTCGTCCGACTTTTCTTCTTCCGCGGGCGCGCGGTAGAACTGGAACGTGGCGGGCGCCTCGTGCCCCGCAGGAGTCGACGCGTCCAGGAAGTCCACCACGTCCAGACTGCTGCTCACGACGCCGCGCGCCTGCGCGACCGTCAGCAGCTTCCGGCGCAGCGCACTGTTGCGCGTCAGTGCCGTCGTCTCACCACCGCCGACAGTCGTGACGTCCGCAGCGAGCCGATGCGCCTGCGGGGGCAGCGCCAGCATCGCGATCACGCGCGTGGCCTCGAACGCCACGCGCTCGTTGCGGGCGCCGAGGAACGCGCTCACGCACTGCATGCATATACACAGACAATTATTGTTAACCTCATTCGCCAATAACCTGCCCAATACCACATCGCACGCACCTCCACCGACTTGTACACGTGCTTGTTCGTCGCGTTCTGCAGCAGCAGCGCGCTGAAGCGCAGTGCCTCGTACACGTGCTCCGTGCGCTCTTCCTCTTCCTTGTCGTTACTGTCGCAAGCGTCGCGAACAGGGTGACCATCATTCTCGACCAGCACGAGCCGCGGACACGCGTCGCGCGCCGCCTGCAGCAACTGCTGCAGTCGCTCGAGCGCGCGCCCCCAGAGGCGCAAGTTCGCCTGCGCGTCGCAGGGCCACGTCGCCGAAGAAGCTGAGGGTGTTGACGCGCCGCCGGTCGTGACGCGCCGCAGCAGCGCCGCCAGCTGCGCGTCCGTGGGCGCCGCCAGCAGCGCCGCCAGCAGCCGCCGCTCGTCGTCGTGCGCGGGGGGCGGCCGCCCGCCGGCCTCGCGCTCCTCCATGCAGTTCGTCGCTCGCTCGCTCGCTCGCTGGGCCGTCGACCACTTGGCTCGCTCGCTCGCTTGCTTGCGCCTTGGCGAAGCTTCTTTGGGATCTTGGTTTTCCCCCTTTCGGACTTTAGCGGAGAAAATAGGAGAAAATAATCGAGCGCATACAAAGATCAAGTGTAAGGCAATAACCACTCGATCTTGAAGTTCATGTGTGCAACACCAACAGATAATTCAGCTTTGGATCATGATTGCAGTGCCAAGAACCAACTTGAAGCGAGTCTCTTTCTCTCTACATGACAAACTGCGTGTACGCCGGGTTCCCCGTCTCCTCGACGTAGCAGAAACCCAGCCTCTGCAGGAACGCCGTGAACGCAGCGTCCTCGCTCGCCGGCACTTGGAACGCGACCAGCACACGACCAATGTCCGCACCATGGTTGCGGTAGTGGAACAGACTCACGTTCCACTGCGCTGCGGCGCTGCTCGACAGCAAGGAGAGAAGCGTCCTCCTCACCAAGTCAGTTCGCGTCTCCACGATATAACGGCCACCCCAGCTCAACGTACCCGAGTGTGTCGAGGAAGTCCTTCAGCGCGCCAGGACGCTCCGGGAACTCGAGCCGGAACAGCCGCTCGTGCGAAACCTGTCACGGCGCCATCACGTCCGATGACGTCGACGTCAGACGCAATCCCAACACTGAGCCCGTCAGCGCTCAGCATTACACGTACGTCTTCGGCTCGCCCTCCTGCCAAGTGGCGCAGGTGCGCCTTCGCCAGCTCGTTCGACGCCAAGTCGGTCGCCTGCATGTCGCCCTGCGCGTTGATCGTGTCGACGACCTGCACGAAGTCGTCGTCGGACTTTGCCTGGATGCTCATCCAGATGCGCGCAGCCGTGTCTGCCTGCGAACTCATTCGGTAGGTGAACTCGGTCACGTTCCGAGGATCTACTCACAGCAAAGCAAAAAATGGTGAGTGCTCACGCATTGCAGGCGCAGGAAAGCATTCGTACTCACAGATCAGGTTGTACAGGCGCTGGAAGCTGCCCCGCATTTCCGGGATCCGCACTGACATGAACCGCTCCCGGTCGTCCGACCTGAACAAAGTGCAGACCACAGTTAGTAACTCCAGCGTGCGCAGCGCTTTCAACACAATCTGCAAGTAGAAGCCTCTCGCAAGTCCTTTTAGCACGTACCGCTCGGTCACGAAGCGAAGTCGGTCGAAGTCCATGTTGGCGGCAGCGAGCACCGCGACATACTTCTCGTTCTTCGCATCACGAACGCGCGCGTACTTCTTCGCGCCAGCGACACTGATCGCACCAGTCGGCTCCATGAGCGACCGCGTATCCCCAAACACATCCTTGATCGCCGAACAGATCTCATCGGTCGTGACGGTCACCACTTCGTCCACGAACTCTCGACACAGCCGGAAGTTCTCCTCACCGATCGACTTGATGCCCACTTCCTCAGTGAAGCGGTTCACCATTGAGAACGTGACGCGCTCGCCACGCTTGAGCGACTCCTGCAGCAAGTTCGCGCCTTCTGTTTCGACGCCAATGATCTTGACCGACGGAGCAACTTCTTTCACGAACACGGCGAGGCCGGAGATCAAACCGCCGCCGCCAACCGGCGCGAAGATCGCATCCGGCCAGTGTCCGGACGTCTGCACGATTCGAGCACCAGCGCCACAACCCAATACCACACAAAGTCGTCAGCAGACTCAGTTTGCAGTGTTTTCAAGGCTGGGTACCATCTCCGACCTACCGCTTTCAGGATCTCCATACCGACTGTACCGTTGCCGGCAATGACGTGCGGGTCGTCGAATGGATGCACGAGCGACCGCCCTTCCGTCTGCGCAATGCGGAACGCTTCCTTCAGTGACGCGTCGAAGTCGGCGCCGTGCTCGATGATGCGCACTTGCGACTTGGTCGAGTGGGATAATTGCTGGCGGTGATACATCCAAGTAGGTCAGCGCTTCACACTGAACAGCAGCGCATACCCACCGCCTTCATCCTCCGAACGCACCGTGTTCTGCAGTGTGCCGAGCGGCGCCACGATGATCGCGTCCACGCCGAGCTTCGCCGCCGAGTACGCGACGCCCTGGACGCCCGCATGCATGCCATGACTGTGAGCTTTTCTACCGCTCGCCCCTCGTAAACTTTCGTCCTATAACACGACGCACCTGCAGGTGGTTGCCTGCGGCGATAGCGACGACGCCGCGCTGCTTCTGCAACGGCGTGAGGTGCGCGATCTTGTTGTACGCGCCGCGCAGGTTGAATGAGAAGGTCGGCTGCATGTCCTCGCGCTTGAGGAAGAGGCTGCAGCAGCCGGGCAGCGCGCTCGAGAGCGCCGGCGCGTGCTGCAGCGGCGTCTGCTGCGCCACGTCGTACACGCGGCTCTCGAGCACGTCCTTGAGGTAGTCGTGCGCGCCGGGACGCACCCACGCGGGCGCCGACGCGAGCGCGGAGAGGCGGCGGCGCAGCATCCTGGGCGACGAGCGAGTGGGCGAGTGGGCCGGAGGAGGCGTCAACCAGCAGCAGCAGCTTGTGATGCGGCGCTAAGAGCAGAGCTCTTGGAGCCAAGAGGAACGATCCACCATTGCGCATACCAAAGATCGGGATATTTGCTGGAAGAGACCAAGAAGGTTTCTAATACTGTGCGAATGTAACAAAAATTTATGTTATGCCGATTACAGACGCATTCTCTACAGTATATACGATTATAGCCGTTGTGAACTGTGAAATGAGGAAAATAGCCGCTAAAATTAGATCGAATGGCATTTATACAGGCTGAACAAGGGGACGATCTTGTTGTGGTGGGTGGCAGGAGCAAGAACGACAGGAGCACGAACAACAGGAACAAGAACAACAGGAGCATGAAGCGCCAGGCGCCAGTTATGCAGTGCGCGGATCAAAGCTCCATGCTCATGCGAATCGTTCTGGTGCAGAGGTGGCGGTGCACGCACTATGATGCGATGTGGGTCGTCAGATCTGGTGAGGGTGGGCGGATGCTGGTCCACAACCACCCGCGACTTTACTCTTGCCCTTGCACATCGTGCCACTGCTCTGGAAGGCGTGACTCACACAGTAAGTTCGAGCATTGACAAGGAGAACAGAACGCCGGTGTGATTGCTGCAGATCTGCACGTCCATCGAGCGCGTGAGGCGGATCGTGTACTATGGCGTTCGGCGCACTCCTTGGGCGGCTTGCAAGTCCATGGAGACACCAAAAGTGCATATCGCGAGCGATTAATCCGTTCAGTTCGACTTGGCATGCTGGCTGGCGTCTACGCTGGTGCATGGCATCACGCGCTTCCATCGATAAAGCAAGCCGCGGTCACAAGACGACGACGACGAACGACATACGCTCTCCGATCATGCTGCTGCGTGGTCGTTTGCTCGGGCAGGCGCCGATAATGTCGTCGACCAAGTTGCTGCGCTTCGAGCACTGCGAGATGGTAATGACTGGCCGTGGTGGCTGGTAAGCTGGCTGACCGCCAGTACACACGCCCAGACATCCAAGACGAGCACCGTCCTAAGCCTTCGCTTTGCTTGGGACACCCGTCCAGCCGAGTTCGCGCGCAGCATCTGGGTCGGTGCTTGTGTGTGAGCTGGGTCGTGCAGGTCTGCACTTTTGCATTTCCACCATTTTCTCCATAAAAGGGCCGTCCTCAGGGAGTCAGCTCGTTTCACTTGTTTTCCGTATGCTCCGTTCATTTGACTTGATTTTTGTATGCTGCAGCCATCACCCAAACCGCGTTCTCCCCATTTCTCATTTTATTCGGAGGTTCCGCGACCACTTCTTCCCGCCGCCGCTTCCGTCTACCTACCTAAGCCGAGAGCATGAAGCTGCTGTCGCTCACGCTGCTCGTCGCCGCCGCGCTTGCCGCCGTCGCGCAGGGTGCGTCGCTGTCTACTCTCTCTAGTCGCTCTGTATACACGCCGGCGGCTGAACGCCTGACTAAATCGCTCAGAAATAGGCGACGCAGGGTATCCGGAGACAGGCGTCGACGCCTCCTCCACCATCACGAACCTGCGCCTGCGCCGCTTCCTCGCCGACGGCAGCGGCACGGGCCCCACGGCCGCGCCTCCGACCAGCTCGCCGCCCACCAGCCCGCCGCCCACGGCCGCGCCGCCCACGGCTGCTCCACCCACGGCTGCTCCGCCCACCTCTGCGCCGCCTACCAGCGCGCCGCCGGTGTCGCCCACGCCCGCGCCAGGCACCCCGACGCCCGACACCCCGACGCCCACGCCTGGATCGGGCAGCGGCACGACCCCGACACCGACCACCAAGGCGCCGACCAGCAACAACGGCGATGACCCGACGGTCGAGACGGTCTCACCGAACACCAAGATCCCGCTCTCGACGAGCGGGTCGTCCGGCAGCGGCGGCAATGGCACCAAGTCGACCAAGACACCCGGTAGGTTCCATTATGATGCCATGCTTTCAGAAGGCGACATGGGGATGCTGACAGTGTATGTGGTGTGGTGATACGGTAGTGCCTGGCAGCAGCAGCAGCTCGGACACGTCGTCGAACACCGAGTCGGACTCGGCGCTGAGCACGGGCGCGATTGCTGGCATCGTCGGCGGCATCGTGGCCGGCGTCGCGATCCTCGCGTTCGTGACGATGACGCTGATCCGCCGCAAGCGCGAGAACGAGGACGACCCGCTGTCGCCGTTCGAGCTCTCGATGGACAAGGGGTACGCCGGCGCGCAGGGCTACGGAGGCAACGCCGCCGCGGCGGGCACCAACGGCGCACAACGGAATGTGCCGGGCCACACGCAGGAGCTCGGGCTCACGGACACGCCTCCGGCGGGCGCGGTCGCCGCCGGCGTCGCGTACTCGCAGTTCTACGACCAGGCAACGTCGCCGGGCTCGCTGAACCACACGCGCCAGGTCTCGGCGGAGCACGAGCCGGTGGCGGCGGCGGCTGCCGCGGACAACAGCACGAACCTGTGGCTGAGCGCGATGGAGGCGCAGAACGAGAACGACTCGTACCTGAGCGCCAAGGAGCCGCGCGACAACGACTCGCTCAACAGCGGTGGCCGCAACAGCTACGACGTGGGCTACGGGGACGACCAGTCGAGCCAGATCAGCGGCAGCAGCGACTTGAATAGCGCCAAGGACTTCCCAGACTACGACGACGAGTCCGCGCGCGGCTCGTACGAGCTGTAGATCCCTTGCGATCTGCTTGTTCGAACGAGAAGCGCGCGCCGTTCACTCGATGTCGGAGAACAGGACGGCAGGTCGGACGGATGGACGACAGAGCGGCCGACTGCCCAGTGTTCCATATAAGTCTCTGGTCTATGGACATCGCCCTCGTTGCGTCGAGAGAAGAGAGAGATGAAGCGCGTGCGTGCGGCGCAGCAGCTGCAAGGTCGAGGCCGTCGTCTCGGATACCGTTGGAGCTGTCGGCGAATACACCGCACCACTCTCTTGTGAGTTTTGCTTTGCTTGTCACGCGTTCGTGTTGGTCTCCGCGCGATTCTTCTGCATCTATCACTGCGGGCGGAGAGCGCCTTGCTGGAGCAGCTCCGCCATCTCCTGCTCGATGGCTTCTCGCACTGAGAGGTCTTGAGGAGACAGCGGAGGGCCGAAGGATCCTCGTGCTGGTTGACTCTGGAGGTGAATGAACCCTTGCGGGTGCTGTTGCTGTCGCGTTGAAAGGAGGTCGCTCTCGTAGACATCTTTCACTTGGTTGAACAGCTCGAAGTCGGCATCAACAAGGTGGTCTGCACCATCATCACCACCGACTGCAGCAGCAGTGCCGACTGCGGTGGTGGCTCGATTGTCTTCTTCGCGTGCTTGACTCGATCCGGCATCCAGACGAGCGAGCTTCCGCTCTCGGGCTTGCATCTCCTTTAGCAAACTCTGGAGTCTTGCAGCGGTGGTGGAGGAGGAGGAAGTTGGCGAAGTGGATGCTTCCTTGACTGACTGCCCCCCAGAACCACGTTGTGAGTTCTGACGATCTCCACGCGAGACCCCGTCGCCAGTTCGACTTCCACGCAGCACATGCGTGTGAGCGTCAGGCGTCTCGCTTCCGCCTTCGATCGCATCAACGACCTCGAACAACGAACTCTCGAACAAGCCGCTGAAGCTGGAGCTCGAGCTGCCTGACCTGCGACCTCCCTGGAGTCTGTCGATGAGCACGAAAGACTGGCTGCTGGCCGAGTCTGCCAAATCGCTGTCAACATCGTCGTCTTCGTACTTGAGATGCAGTTTTCGACGCGCTTGACCTTCTCGTGTGTGCTGGTCGCGCTCAAAACTCCTTCGTTGGGATGCCTGGCGCACCGAGTCTTTGCCAGAGACGTTGCTCTCCGCATCACTCCGACGATGCTGGCGATGTCGCGACGGGACTGTTCGACTTTCTCGTCCGTGGCGCTTGTGATAGCTCTGATGCTGTTTCGACTCTCCGTTCACACTCCGGATGTCGCCGTTTGAGTCTCCGTTGCTCCCGTCGCTGTCGCTATCGCCTCCGCTAGCCTCGATACTGAAGCGATCAGAGCGGAGATATCGATCAAAGCGGTTCCGAGCCGCTCGTCGAGGGCTTTTGTTGCACTGCCGTCCCTCGTTCGCATCGGGCGAAAGTCGTGGACGACCTTCGTTGCGATTGGCAGTGCCCTTGTGCCGAGACCCGATATGCTGTTCTTCGTCGCTGAGATGTGTACTTTCGGCGTCCTTGCCTTCGGCATCCGCGTCTGCTTTATCATGTTCGTTGTCGGGAGCAGGGACCCCTGTTGTGGCCAGCTTGGATACGCTCTGGACGGTTCCGGCAAGGGCGTCCTCCATCCTCTGCTTCCACTCGTCCATGATGTCTTTGATCCGCTCCGGCAGCTCGGTCGACGTGTTGAGGAACGACGACACGTCCAGCTGGGGAATCGCTGGCTGCGACGCCTGCTCTCGCTCGCATCTAGGGAGTATCTTCTCACTCTCCGACTGTGCAGCTGGCACACTCGCCATCGATCGCATCAACCGTTCGTCCAGTTCACGCTGCTTCTCTTGGATCCGATCGCGACGTTCGCTGAGCAGCTCTTCCTGAGCATCTCGAAGTTGCTGCTGCACTCGCTCGAGCTCGAGCTTATGACGCGTCTGCTCGTCTCGCTCCTTCTCCGCCATCTCTTCTCTCTGCTTCCGCACCAACTGTCGCAGCTTCTCGACCTCGAGCTGTCGGATCATAAGCGAGATGGGAGCACTCAATGCCTCATAGATCTTCTCCTAAGATGAAGATGATGTTGTACGCACCTTGAGCAAGTCGACTGTCTCGTCCGTCTCGAGTCGATGTCGAGCTTCCGTCTCGGCACTATCCTCCAGCACCAGCACACGCTCCTGGTAGTCTCGCAGCTTGAGCAGCGTCGCCTTGAGCGTGTCGCTCAGCTCCTCGAGCTCGCCCGCGTCGCGCTTCACCTGCTCGCGCAGCTCCTGGATCTCGGCTTCCAGCACACCGCGCTGCCGTCCGAACTCGGCTTCCGTCTCTTCCTGTAGCGTCCCAATCTGTTCAACACAGAGACACATTGAACAAGCATGAGCGTCAGCAGCAGTCAGGTGCATCACACACATCACGCTCCCCCACACTCGTGACACTTCACCTCGACGATCCGGCGGATGAGCTTCGCGACCTTCTCGCGGTCTTCCGCGCACAGATCCGCGATGCGCGCGTCCGCCATGCGCCGCTGCTCCGTGTCCATCGTCGCCTTGATGCGCACTGCCTGGCGTAGCTCCTTCCAGCGCGACGGCGGTGGCGGGATCGTCGACGACGTCGCGGGCATCGCGGGTGCGCTCTTGCGGACGATTTTGCTGGTAGAAGCGACTGTGTGGCCCCCAGCGCCGCCCGTGAGCTTCGGGTCGGCGGGTGTGGGTCGGCGGCGGCCGCCTGCAGGTGCGCGGCGGCGCCACTCCTGCTGCTGCTCCATGATCGGTAATGAACGACTGTACAAGATTCATAACGAAAAGTTACATTATACATCATACACACCAGAATCTGCTTTTTGGATCTGACGTGAGCGAGTGGCATCGACGTGTGCATGCAGGTGTGTCTGGAGCCGCGCGCGTCTTCTAGTACA